>NW_017547102.1:448132-518262 GCF_001854935.1 Bemisia tabaci | reverse complement strand
TAATAACAGTCAAATCCGACTTTTTTGCGCGCGAAAATCGGTCGGCGCGCGTTGAGCGGAAACTTCAATCGATCATAACTCCGGAACCGTTTGGTTCCCCAGCTTAATGGACCACTCGTTGGATGCGGAAAAAGACGAAAAATTTAAAAAACTGGTTTTGGGTCAAATAAAAAATTGAGATCTTTGTAAATTTTTCGTTTAAAAGAAATTTTCTAGACCTAAAAACTGGAAAAAAGCACATATGTTGACTTAAAAATGTGATATCGGGATTTTCGACCTTTAGAATCTTAAAGTATGCAATTTTAGACGATTTTTCGTCCAAACCGGACCTCAATATCTTTCTTCGTTCAAGAGATATTGAGGTTCACAGGTTTTGAATTCCGCCCCCCTAGCTCCCCCCCCAAAATTTTTCGGGGGTCTGAAAATTTGGGAAAAGAAGCGCTCAAGTATGAGTAATCAATAGACAAAGTCTGAAGAACTTCCAGAGGGGGGGCGAAAAAAGCCGTTTTTGCATCAAGCTCTTTCAGAGGAGAACCGGCAACGTAACCAGGAAATATGTGGGTGGATGGAGGGGGGGGGGCTACACGCGGCTTCGTAGACACGCATGGAGGGTCGCCCCTCTAGTTGTACCTCTGTTCGCGTTGTTTTCCATTTTTTATCGGAAAAATTGATTTGTCAGAAGCGGCGGCGGCATCGAGAGGAACTCGAACTCTCTTCGGTGCGCGAGAACGTCGTATCTGCAGTGGAAACATCGGCGTGGGTGCGTGGTTTTGTCCGAGTGCGTTTGAGCACTTTTCAGGTTTCTCCACTGACACCCAACCTCGGTCGGAAGAGGGGATACCGGAAAAACGCGGGAACATAGCTTCGGTGGATAAAAAATTGAGGAGGCGTATACAATGAGAAGAAAATAATCTTTGTTCTTATGGTACTCGTAGCGGATTCCAGGTCCGACCTACTTTTTCCGTCATCGTCACAATTTTGATTTTGTGGTAACGATTGTGTTTTACTGGGGTTTGAATAAGTTTCACTCCGAAAGTATATTTTAACTAGATTTAAAGGTGTGCGGATCGGATTTGGAATCAACTATGAGCACTACAAAATCAACAATTCCTTCTTTCCCCACAGTCATATTAGGTGCATTTAGTCATCCATGAATAAAAAATGAACAATTTCAATCCAAAAAAAATCGTCGATTTTCCGTAAAGAATCTTAAAAAATCGACATAACCGATCGATATATCGACTCGTCAACATTAAAACTCGATTCACCATGTTAAAATACGTAGGATCCGGTGTGTATAACATGCGTAAACAACGATAACAACCCCGTAGATACATCAATTCAACAAGAAAATAGCGAAAAATATGGCCGGAGTTTGACCCCTTTGCCCCCCCCCCCGCAACTCAAAAACGGTTCCCATACTCATCTTGAAAATTTTTCCTGAGTTTTCTGTTATTATTAGCTTCCACTTAAACCTTGGTTCGATGGTCGAATCGAATACTGAAAAAGGGGCGAAATTTTGGGAGGCTCTTTTTAGACAAAGGAGAATATGGTAAAATGGAGCGATGATTGAAACAGGTGGTCGTTATAGACTAAAGGGGAAAATGATGGACTAACTAAAGAGTCTCTTGTGGGATGCTGTGAGTCTGTCACTTACCTCCTTGCATTGCAACCACCCGCTTCCATCAATAGGATCACTCTATATTCTGTTTGTCTTCCTTGTCTATCGCTTCGTCTATCAATTTAAATAATCAGCTCGCTCGGAGGCTCTGCAGCTGTGTAAAGAAATTCCTAGAGAATCATTTCATCGTTTCAAAACACCCGATGAGCGAAAACCGTCGCGCCATCGCATGAAAAATTAGGGAAAAACACAGATCCGTCTTGCGACGCTTGAAACACAGCGAATAAAAGTTGCGCTGCCTCTCGAGCCGGCCCATTTATTATCTCTAATTCGCCGATTCGAGACAAAGTTATTATCATACGACTCGAAATATTTTGCCAATATTTACGCGCCGATGAGGGGGAGGGGAGGTGCCAAGGGGGGCTGGGGGACGAGGGGGCCTGTCGACAGTTCCGCGGACCAACGATAATTTTCGAGTCTTTCTCGGCGGCCGCGTCTAGCGAGGAAAAAAAAGCTAGAAGCGCCATTTTTATCGAGCACTATTTTATGTGTCGTGCCGGATTGTGCAGCGTTATTCTGCGGCTGTCTCGCGTGAACTACAAGACGGCGCGAGAACTTACGCAACGCAAAATATGGTTTCTCTCCGAAATTCACGTAGAGACAATGGCGGACAACTCGGAAATTTCTAAATTCAACTCTATCAGGATAAATCATAGTCTTCCATGGTCGGACAGCCCAAATCCAAAGATTTTGCTCCCAAAGATTGTTTCATCTGAGAGTGCTGAAAGAACTGAGGGGCTTGGAGGAGAATGCGCATGAGTGCACTTTTTGAAAAAATTGAAATATTGATGATCACGGTTAAAACTAGTCCTAACGCATAAGTTTTGAAAAATTCGCTCCCCAATTTTAATTTTTAAGCATCAAAGAGTCAGTTTCAACTTTCATTCCTCTGAAAGATTTCATGTAATGTCGAAACTTCAAACGCGTATTTCTCGAAATAGCAAAAACTGCACTTATGCACTGAAAAAAAAAATCTCGGTGTATTTACTAGGAAAAGGGTAAAATTACCAAGAATTCAGGGTTCTATTTGATCCCAGTTTTTTCTTGGTGGAATTGGTAATTTTACCGAGAAATCTTGGTAAAATTATTGAACTTTCTCGGTAATTTTACTGGATCTTGGTAAAAACGCCAATATTTTTTATCGACTGTGGTAGAATTACCGAGATAAAATGGCAAAGTTACCGGGAATTGACTACCAATAAAAGTGGTATTCTTACCTGAAAAAACAGTAAAAATACCAGTTTTTAGGTAAGCTTCCCAGTCTGTCTTTGTAAAATTACCAATAATTGGTAAAAAAAAAGTGAGATGGTAAAGGCACCAACGGACCGTGGTAAAAACGCCGAGAATTTGTTTTCATTGTGCGCCTCGTCCTCCACGTCTCTCAACTGATCTTGCAGTAGTTGTTTTACTTTTT
This sequence comes from Bemisia tabaci, assembly GCF_001854935.1. Taxonomy (NCBI): domain Eukaryota; kingdom Metazoa; phylum Arthropoda; class Insecta; order Hemiptera; family Aleyrodidae; genus Bemisia; species Bemisia tabaci. The sequence goes on along the minus strand of NW_017547102.1, from coordinate 515,167 downwards.
TCTGATATGAGAAATGTGAGAAAATGCACCGCCTAATGACGTCATCTGGCGGCAATTCCAATTTGAACACGTGAATGTATTTAGAATGATTGAATGATTCACATGAATCATTTCTCCACCAATAATTGTATAATCTATGAACCAAGGGTTTCTTCGTATTCAGTTCGCTCAATAGCTTCCACTTGTAAACACGAATTTCATCAAATTCAAGACATCTGTAACTTCTCAATTTTACATTCTGAGAATGGAACACATTTCACGAGCATTTTTGTCGATATAAATTCTTCAATTAATGAATCAAAGGTATCCTCGTGTTCAGTTCTCTCAGTAGTTTGAAACTTGAACATGAAATTCAATGAATTTCTAACACCTGCTAATTTTCCATAGGCCATTGAACTAATTTTACTGCTATTTAAAATGACATACTATTCTTAATTTTATAATGCATGGGTTCTACAAGGACTCAACGCAATGCTATGTTTAAGATTTTCTCGAAACTTGCTTGATTGAAATGTAAGCCAAAGACCCTCGTATCCTAGAGGGAAGGGGCTCGTAAAACGAGCATGAGTGTGGCTCTGAGTGATGGTGTGGATAATTTTCGCTTGCGGTGTAGAAAACAAAACTTTAAGGTCATCGATTCACGGTTTCCTGAGATTTTTGCACAAAGAACTCACTCATGTAAAAAACTCATTGAAGGGAAAACGCAAATAGAGAGAACTTTCAGCCCTAACCGGAAATCCTGTTGGAAAATTTCCACCGAAGCTCCCAACCCAACTCAAGTCTCTTTTGTTCGAAAGATTTGACGGCATGTTGCAAAAAGTCAGATCAGCCCTCTTCTCTATAAATAAAAGTCTCTTTATGAAAGTTCGTCTGTAAAAGCCTTTTTATCTTTTACGATATGTTCCTTTCATCAAGCAAAACTCTCCTTACAGCCAAGTGTAAAAGACTTTTTAGTTCAACTGAGGTGTGTGAAGATGCCTGAAAATAATTGCATAGTATGACAAAAAATGTTTATGTTACCGCAGAGAAAAAAAGAAACAGAAAAAACTGCAAATTAGGTTGAACAAGTCGCCGAAAGACATTGACACAAATTCACTTCAAACTTAAGTTCGACTCTTTTCTTCCAAAAATACACGTTGAAACCTTTGAAGTAAAATTTTACTATTATATTCCAGTATTCTTCTTTATTCAAGCAAAAATCATCGCGTATCTGTCACAAATAGAAGCCTTCCCAGTTCAAACTGTAGCTGACATGTTTGTCCCTTTCATCAGCTGCTTTTTCCCCCGCCTTTTCTCTCCTCCAAAAATAACCAAACAAGACGATGAAGGGATTCAAAAAACAAAAAGATTTTAATGAGTGAAAAAAAAGAATAAAATGTGGCAGAGAAAAATGAAAAATCATCGAAAAACCGAAGAGTTCAACGCGACAACGTTGATTTTATGATAAGATCCCTTAGGATGCGATTGGCGCCTGGAAGTCTGAAATCCGCTGGCCCGGCGCACAGGGCATCGATCCTCCAAGGCGACAGCGCGGCTCCTAAGCCCCCCCCCTCCCACCCTCAATGGTCCCCCGCCCCTCCCACGCTCCGTGCGCGCCAGCGAAAAAGTTTCGTTATGGATCCCGCGGCCTAGTAAACATAGTTGTGAATCACTTTATTTCAACCCGTTGGACCACGGTTCCGTTCGGCGGGGGAATCTGGGTTACCTCCCGCCCGATGCACCCCAAAACCGCTCAACTGCGACGAGGATCGTATGTGACGTATGTGGTTTTGTGTGTTGTCCTAGCGACACACCATCTTGACCCAATTTTGAATTGCAAGGGTCAGATTTTGCGGACGGCGTCCTTCGCCCGGTTTCGGCGTCGCGGATTTTTTCTGCGCATCTTCGCCGGGGAGAATTCCCCCTGCAGGGCGGGACCCGACTGGTCGACGCGGAATTGATGGGGATCCCGGTGAAGTTTCGCAGGACTCGACCTTTGCAAAGGCGTGGCATGCTTTGCGATTTATCGATCGATGTGCCATTTCAACCTATTCAAAAGGATCGATGAGAGGATTGTTCGCAACGAACACCTTGATTCGATCCTTTGCCATGGCTTCAAATGGGGAAATATCGATAATCGATCGTTCACGCTCTGACACTGGACCCTTGAGGAGGACGAGCGGGAAGTATGGAATCGGCTGACCCGTATTCTGCCGTGATAGCGAAGAGAGCCGTAAGTGCAAAAATTTCAAAATCGAGTTTTCTTCAAAATTCGTCTAAACTCTTTTAGGTGAAATTACTGAGACAGCTAAAACAGCAAAATTCATCCTAATTTAATGAAAACGAGACGTATGAAAAAGTCGCAAGTGCACAAAAAATGGCAAAATTTTTTACAAGACAGCCGTAGGTGTATGAGAGCCAATGAAAACAGTGATTTCAAGAGGAATGCCGCCCTCATCTGCCGATTTCTAACCTGAAAATGTGTTTGTCGTGTGTGCAAAACGCAACCACGAAACCATGCAGAAGATAGCACTTACGGCTGTCTTGCCAAATACTAACCAAACATGAAACTGAATTTTACCTTTTTCCATGTACTTTAAAATAAAATCGGTCGAGTTATAATCCCCCAAATGATTGCTAAGAGTCTATCGAATGATTGGTTGCGATTTGATAAAGAACGGAGGCTTTTTTTAATAAAATGTTCCACTCAGAAGCTTCTAGGCCCATTATCTCAAAACTTCATTTTTGCACTTATGACTCGCTTCGCTATCACGGAAGTATTGTTTGATCGGGAATATTGCGATGTCGGCGCGGCGTGTCGATTTCACCTTAAATTGTTTTTTTTTTTCATATATTCTTTCTTTTTCTTTTCTTCGACGTGGGAGATATATTTTTCTCATTTTTATTTGGAAACTGTCACGTGATGTGGTAGTAGGTCACAATGATGAACATTTTACAAATACGAAACGGCAACGCTCCTTTGATAACTTCGCAGTCCAAACCCTCGAAGTGATCCGCACCTCAGGCGTATGTGTTACGCGTTACGCTCATGATTTTATGTGACTGAGTAAGATTTGTCAAGAATTATGTGCAAATATGACGAAACTGTGATGAAAAGGAGACAAATATTTGATGGAAATTGTGATGTAAATCAACGTAATGACGTCTTTAAGCACCAGACATTGAATGCTGGCTTCCTCAGCGCTGATGTCTCGTAAATAAACATTTAAATTGACTATTTTTAACCTGATTTCTGATCTTCTATTTTCCACCGATATTTATCGCATTTGTTTACTCCATTTCATTTTTTAAATTTCTCCTATACCCATTCTATGTGTCTCGTTTAATTTATTTCTTCATTTATTATTTTATTAAAATCTTTCACTTCTGCAAAAACCTTCGTTAAAATTATTAATTTTATGCCCACTGGTCAACTTCAAGATGTCTTCTCTTTTTAGATTTTTTCTTTTATGGGAGAGAAACATAGAAGCTCTATAATAATTAAAGTAGAAAAGGCAATGGAAAACCAAGGTTTTCATGGAAAAAACATTTGTTTGCTAGCGTTTTCAAGCCCAAGATCATTCCATTTGTCTTATTATATCTATATGTTTTTTTGTTTTTTTTTTTCGGAATCAAACCTGAGGACGAAATATCCCTGAATTCCCCGTCCTGTCAAAGTTTCCTACGCCTTTTTGGCTTCGTTTTTGGCGTCACGCGAAGGGTGAGGGTGATAAAAGCAGGGGTGGATTCAACAATTTATACCTACTTTTTGGAAAGTCACCGTGAATGTCCATTTTCTTCCTTCCCTCGTCATCAATCCCTGATCATCACTAGGAAAATAGGAGGGTTTATTGAATTAAATGATGCCGCTTGGGTAAAAAAATGCCGCTAGTGCAACTAAAAGTTAATAGCCTTAAACATTATTTTTAAAGTCAAATAAATATCTGCAAAGGGACTACATTTTTTCAAACCCTAAGTAACAAGGGGCTACGAAAGAGTGGTTTGTTCCTGATCCAAATCCAACACCTTGGCTAAATCCAAAAATCAAAAATCTTTTACTAAATAACGTATACTTTTGAAAAGTCGCAGAAATATTAAACAATTAAAATTCTTTCCGAATTGAAAAAATTGAGCTATTGACAAAGATGAAAAACTTCGTTTGATTTGAAAAAATAATATCTCCTGGTATATCTACAGTTGTGTGTCCGACACTTTAACCGTAATATTTTACTTCTCACCATTATCTCGCCATTCCGGGTTGTTTTCTTTTACGTACGACTTCTCTTTCTCTGCGTCTTTTTCGTTCTTTACAAACTATGAATCTTAAAACCAAAACAAATTTGCATAAATACTTCAAATCGTAGCCAAGCACTATTTCGCGGAGGGAAAAACTTTTAATGCTCGCTTCAAATTCTCCGAGATTTCAGCGCACGCGCCAACTTCACAACTAAATGCCTAAAAATTATACGGCTGAAATGAATTGAAAATAATATTCAGGGTCCCTTGCGAAAGTTGCTGAAACAACATGCACCGAAAGTTTCTTCCACTCTTTTTGTGCGAAATCCCTCCCACCGAATGAATTTTAATGGTTCTTTGTTTTGAGGATCACAACGAAACTTACAGACCCTAGAAAAGCGTTTTGATAAATGCGATGTTGGGCTCTTGTAAGAAGTAATAAAAATGTCTTCCCCAGGTATTTCTTCCTTATTCTGTTTCATTATATCTTCATTGCGTGCCTTCAACACAACCGAGTCCTCGCTGAGAAAAACTGATGTAATAACCATTTTAGTTGTGTTATTCCACATGAACTCTTGAATAACGGTAGCCACTACAGAACTTATATAAGAAGAGTAAGGACATGTAGAAATATGGAGCTCTCGGGCCAAAAAGGACAGCCAACCTTCTAACACAAAAAACACTCTAAAAATGTCACTGCCAATCATCAAATTCTAATGTCAAATCCAGATGACCAAGAGTGTTCGAAAATAAGCGTCCCTCCTCAAAAATGCGTAAATTCGTGCGATAACTAAGTCGAATACGTGATTTACGGACGACGAGTCACAACAGTTATAAGAATAAATAATTCTAAATAATTTGATTTCACAGGTTGGCTGCTCTTTTTGGCCCTAAAAGCTCCATGGCCTAGAACCTCGAAATTACCGACTTTTCTATATCCTCTCCATATAGGTACTCTAGTAGCCACAAAATCAAAAGTGTTATATTTGGAACGAGCTCATCAGAAAAGAACCAATCCACATTAAGTTGAACTTAAGAAAAAGAGGTTTGAAGTTTTATTCCTGCATAAAGCTCGATGTAGAAAATAAGCTTTGACCCCTCTTTTCACATATAATTTCTTTTTTTCGACTTTCAGATTTTGGCACGAGAAAATAAACGTCTAGTGGAACTCAAAAGCCGTCTTAAGGTGATTCGATGGAAGCCATATTTTGTGTCAGAACGGCATGCTATATATCGCATCAATTCGTTCCATTTTTTCAGCTACTCGTCATTTTTATCCAATTTTGAGATCGCAATTCTGTTGTCAGGAGACTAAAGCACTCACTTACCAATTTTAACAAAGAAATTCAACGTAATAAAGGCGTGGTTTTTTTAGAAAGAAAATATCGCATTCGAGTGCAATTTCGATATCAGTATCAAATGCGATGTTTTCTCTCTAAAAAACCACGCCTTTATTACGTTGAATTTCTTCGTTAAAATTGGTAAGTGTGTGCTTTAGTCTCCTGATAACAGAATTATGCGATCTCAAAATTGTAGAAAAATGACGAGTAGCTGAAAAAATGGAACCAATTGATGCGATATATTGCATGCCGATCTGACACAAAATATGGCGTCCTTCATACATTTTTTTTTTCATCAATTTTAATGAGAATAATCTATTCAAAGTGTGCAAACATTTTAGAATTATGAGCTGAAAAACGCTGACTCTGCAAGTTTGAATATCAGAGCCAGACACAGCGGAGCGGCGTGCTGCCAGAGCGAAATGCGCACTCTGGCGCCTATAAACCTAACTGGATACTTCAAGCAATGCGCAATGCGTGAGGTATCCCGTTAGGTTTGTAGGCGCCAATGCGTGTTTTGCATTGACAGTACGCCGTGCCGTGCCACGACGCTACAAGCAACTATTTCACAAAGGTGTTGCACAGTATCATACAAAATTGAAGGCGCTCTAACATATTAAGAATAACAGGCATCCTATGTAGCTGCCCTCGCAAAATAAATCAAGATACTGCGGCACAAAAAGAGAGCGGTAGTCCAAATACTTACCAAGTCCTAGCATCCGTATTTAATAACGGAAAATTGGTACGTGAGTGCTTTAGTCTCCTGACAACAGAATTACGATCTCAAAATTGGAAAAGAATGACGAGTAGCTGAAAGAATGGAACCAATTGATGCGATATATCGCATGCCGTTCTGACACAAAATATGGCGTCCATCGAATCACCTTAACTCAATTTTTTCGAGAATGTGGGTTGGTTCCTTTCTGATGAACTCGATCCATTTACGCCTGCTTGGTTTCGATTGTTTCGTCTTTTATTTTCTATGGTGAGAAAAAAGGAACACTTATAAAAAAAAAAAAAAAAAAAAAAAAAAAAAAAAAAAAAAAAAAAATCAATCTCTATAGTTGTAACTGCGAGGATTCCTCTCAGGGTGCAGGCCACGGAGGAACGCAGCCGATAAATTTTTCAGGCAACTTTCTCGGGTGATGTTTATTTCATCGCCTCATAGCGGGATCACCCGACTAATCCATTTAAGTTGCCGGTTGCGACGCGCACTCGTTACAATTAGCAAAACACGATCCGTCCATTTCACAAATGCAGCTCCCATACGGCTGCATTTCACGTAAAACGATTACCGGATGAAATATTGCCGACGACGCTTCAGTCGCGCTACCCTCGGCTATTCCGCCACACGATGGAAAAAAACGACGCATCAACAACCAGACGTTGCCACATTTCTCTCGATAAAATACAAATTTATTGGAAACTTGTAAATAATTTTCTTCAAACGTGTCATAAGATTTTATTAGAAATTTACGCTAAATTATCTGAAAATTCAAAGGGAAAAAATCCATAACTTTTCAAAACTAAATAATGGACCACTAGACAAGGTACGAATTTAAGCAATCTGATAAACGTTTCTTAACCAGAATTTTACGTAAAACACGATTTAAACAACGAAAATTACTGGAACCAACTCTTAACAAAGATATTAAAGTTTTTAATACACATTGGTTACGAGGAATTTGAACTGCCCGCTCACAAGAAACTCAAAGCTCCACGTGAGTCAAATCGCGCACAACAACGGTTTCGGTAAGCTTCTCTATCGAGCAATATTCATTTCAAATCATGTTTTGTTCAAACTGTAAGCAATTGCCATAGCTGAGCCAAAGCGTCAAGATTGAGGTTGCCAGATTTTTATATCGCAGAGACTGTCATGATAAACGTTTAGCGCGCGATGAGAATCACGTAGAGCATTGAGTTTTACTGAGCGGGTGGTTTGAATTAACACATCAAGAATCATTGAATACCTATCTTCGTAAGGAAATGCTTTCGGTAATTTTGATTGTGCGTATCGTGTTCTACGTGAAATTTTAGTTAAGAAACATGTATCAGAATGCTGAAATTCGTACCTTGTCTAGTAGTCCATTATTTGAAAATTCAAAGGGAAAAAGTCCATAACTATTCAAAAATAAATAATTCACTGGGGAAATTTGACAACGTTCGAAGGTTCATAGGACGTTTTTCCATAGCACAGCAGTATTCCCGTTGAGCCATCCACTCGTCACTCTTATCGAAAAAGGACGTAAGGCTGTGCTAGTTTGAGCCCTAGAGAGCATAAAGTTGTGTGGAGGATAAGTGTGCTCTTAAAATGTACTTCCGCCCTTAAGTTAGCCGGGAGATGAACTGCTTTGGAGTTGCGTGTACATCGTATGCATATTTTTTTGCGATTGAAAGAGAGAGATGCCACAATGATTGGTATTTTTACGAAGAGGTGTGTTTTATGAACATTTTGGCACAACACAATTCCTCAACGTATCGAACCAATTCGAATTTGTTACAATCGATGGTTTAAAATTGAAGAACATGAACGAGAATATTGAAATCAATTTATTCAAATTTGTCATCTTTGTTCAGAAATCAAAATTGTCCTCCTGAGATGTGACTTGACCCTCTTTGATGACATAAAAAATTACGTATATAAATATCGTTTTTTTGGAACGTCTTCTGTTGGAAGCGTCGAAGCTCCTGTTTTTGGCGCGTATACGTAGTATACCGCCTTTGCGATCGTTTCGAACCCTGCTCGATACAATAACCGAGTCCCTTAGTTCCTTACCGAAAAGTGACTACCGCGAACTTCTGAGATTTTCCAAAGCGTGTAAAAAGTTTATTTATCCATCAATAATTATGATTTAAAGTTGTTTCTCATTCTGGGGGTCTCTAGTTTATGTGCAGTGAATACCAAGAGTCTACGTTACTTGGTTTTTTTAAAAAAAGCCTAAGAATGCGACGCGCTGATTTAAAATATGCATATATAAGAAGAATCAAGCGAACTGATTCGAGGATGGCTGAGAGCAGGTCGGCACTCTCGGAATGAGAATTTAACTCCTCCGTTTTGTTCAAAACGTTGCTTTGACAGATCTGTAACCTCGGTTATACTTTTCAAAAGTTGGTACCCGTGCTCTGATAGTGCAATCTGTGTTAGTGCAATCTGTGATGAGCCTCGAGACTCATTAGACCATTAGCTAAACGTGGCTCATACAGGAATCCACTTACCCCTCTCTTCCCCACGCTCCTCATCACTGCGTCGGCGTCTCGACGAACAATAGCTAATGACGGTCGCCAAGCGACGATCCTCAGCCCCTGTTTCGCGAGTTTTTAGCAATTTTTTCCTTCCTTTCCGTTAAAACACGAATTAAAAGAGGTCTCATTCATAAAAATCGGCCAAATAGAAGAGAAGTTACAGTATTCGAAATCCGAAGAAATCAACAAAACTTCTCCAAACAAAAAATAAAATGAAGGGGGAAAAAAAGAAATGTATAAATTACAATTTAATATGATTGACCTCAGAATGTGACAAGCAATTCGAAAATAAAAAGGAAAAAAAATTGAGTAAAATCACAAAAAACTAGCCTCTTGCACGGGGCTTCCTTGTATGAGTTTTGACCTGAAGACAAGTAAATCCCGTTATATTATTAAAACGAAATTGACTCCATAGTTTAATGCCTTAGTTTCTTGAATACAATTATTTTAAGCACTCGAAAATTTATACCAGCAATTTTACCCATGGGGTGATTTCCTAAGAGCTGATAACATCACGACTTTCTCATAGAGCCCTTCAAAAATGGCTTGCTTTTTGGGCAGCCGATTCGGCCATCAAACCGGAGTTTAAATGGAAGCTGATTACAACACAAAGCTCTGAGAAAAATTTTGAGATGAGTATAGGAACGGTTTGTAAATTACGAGGAGATGCGAGCATTCTGTTCAGCATATCGATACATAAGTATTTTCACACGTAGAATTTAATTTTCACGTCAGAGAGTCGACATATTTTGATTTTTTCGATTTTTCACATACGTGCACTCACTAAATTGATTGGTAAATTCAAAGAGTGGGTACATCGACCTGGTATATCAAGTTTCTGCGATTTTTTACGGCAAATCGGTAGATTTTCGGGATGTGGATTGCTTACATTCAATTCATGAATGAATAAAGCATGGACATGGTTGAGCTTCTTTGCATGAAAAGGCGTTTAAAATAACAAAATCAAGACATATTTAATACAATTGCATTTATATCGAGTCAATTTCTTTTCAATAATATAACGGGATTTATAATACCGGTGATTTGGGTATTTTAGCCCCAAAATACCTTTAAATCGACTTTAGCTTCTAGGAGTTCGACAAAATTTTTCCTTTCTTCGCTTAAATTTTTCCGTAGCACTTTTCTTCAAGAATCTGATAAGATTTTGCTTGAGGCAGATCAAAAAACTTAAATTTGTTCGAATAGCTTTCTAGATTCACAGTACACGGTCTCGTCAAGGTGCGTCGTTGACCTTGCAGTGTTGGATCGTGAATTCTCTTGTTGTGCTGCTTGCCTTTTTTGAAATCTCTGTAAATGAAAACTAAAGGGGTTGATATGTGCGAGTTAATGACGCGCCTTATCAACACATTGTGTTGGAGTTCACTGCTTGTTTTTAGGATCCGTCGGGTTTTTACACCAAAACGAACACAAGTAACAATATCTGGAATTTAGGTCAATTGACAGTGAAGCATATAACTTCCTGGACTGAATCGAATCCCTCTCTTTCTCTGTCGTGTCAGAATGTCTTCCCAGCGATCGCGCAAAAATCCCTTCAAGATGACGGGTATGCAACCCGAAGACAGCCGTGCTTGAATAGTTATCGTTTAGCCTCGTGAAGGAGTGAACGTTGATCGCCTGGTTTCTATCCAATGTCTGTAACCGTCCATTCGGCTCAAAGGCTCCCAGCGAGAAAAGAGGGGCTCAGCTGGTCCCTTACAGGAGATGGGAAAACAGAAAAAAGGGAAACATTGAATTCGAGGCGTGGAGGGAGCGGGTGCGGTGTTTTGACAGCGGCGTTTAAAAAACGCAGCTCCTCATACGTGCGTGAAATGATATTCCACGGTCTCGATACATAGGCAGTTCATTTTTTGTTCCTCTTCCCTCTTTTCTGGTGTTTCGTTTTGTTCCTCTCGGAGAAAATGCGAGGCACATTACGCTACGTGTGCAGCATGTCGCACTTCTGCGACGTCGCCGAACTGTGCTGAAACCCGTCTAATTTGACTGTATGGCCGGTGAAAAATCCGGAATATTATCATCGAACTCGTAACAACGTGCATCCGGCCTTTTCCTTTATTTGCTTATTTAAGGTTTTTGGAGGGCAAATTCGATTGGTTTCCGCATCATGTCAAGTGGCATACTATTAAATAAGTAAATTAAAAAAAAAAAAAAATTATGTAGAATAATAGATTTAAAAGTCAATCATGCTCTTCGAGTTTTTACTGTCTCGCTCCTCTTGCGGGTAGAGTAAGTATTGTCATAAAAACTTAGTTGAAATTTCATCATTTTTCGGCGTTTTAAGGTGCCTGGGGTCAACGGAACCATACCTTAAAATGGATGTCCGTCCGTCCGGTGTACCCTATTTCTGTCTGCAGCCATATCTCAAAATCCATTCGTTCAATTTTCTTTAATTATTTATTTATTTATTTATTTATTTATTTATTTTTACGGTACCATTTGATTTCAATTTAAATATCATCAAAAACAAAAGCTCAATGCCCTGATGAATCTTATATTTTGATGACAAGATGAGGGAACCCGGTTTATACTGAATTTTTTCAGGCGAAGTTTTTTTGTCACCTTGCCTTGGAAACTGACGTTGAGATTTTGATAAAATTTAAATTGGATTACATTTTGCAATAAGGTACCACTATCTCTGGCTCTTCCATTACAGCACCTCTCTGAGTAAGGAAAATAATGGCTTATATGTTGTTTCTAAAATGAGCCAAGAATAGCGGTTTCTTATAGCGAAATGTGGTCCCATTGATCCTGCACGGAGAAAAATATTTTTTACCTTAAAACGCCAAACTTTTCAGTCAGGGTGAGCAAAATTTTTAGTAACAGGTAATTAAAATTTTTTTACGTCATTCTAAGACTCATACCATACATAAAACACTTCAGTCATCTGAGACAAAGTTCGGTTTCGAAATCCAAAATCCAAAAATACGATTACCTTAATCAAAAACTATGATGCTCCATATGAGCCGAATTTTAATCATTTTAATCGAAGCCCCCCCCCCCCGGAGTTTTCTAGTGAAGTTTCGAGTAGTTTAATTCGTCTTTCCCAAAAATACAAAAAGAGTTCATTCCAAGCTTTCAAAATCGACTCAAACAATGCAATCTCTCTCAAAAATATGACTGCGATTTTGGGAGAAAGGCGGGAAACCCTGTCGTATATACTCAAACTTGTCCTTCCCTTTCTATCGATTAACTAACAGACCGAGACTTTAAGAAAATGTCTTATTTGGAGATCGATACGTAACGCTTAATTTCCCTCCACCTTTTTGAAAAAACGTCACGTTAGACGGTTAGAGTTTAGCCCCCTATTCTCGTCTTGTTACAAAATGCGCGATCGTCCACCAGGGGTCTGTTCAAAGGTTATATGCAAGCAATTTTGGCCGACTTTTTACACCCTAACCCCTGCTGGGTTCTTAAGTCACCCGTAAAATAAATTCTCCCCTCCCCAATTCTGCATCACGTCGGATTGGCCTGATCCCTCTTTAATCTAGGTTTTCTCTCCGCAGTTTTCATGATGTTAGTCAGTAACGAGCGTGAACTATTGGAGATTTTGGGGCTTCGACGATAGAATCCGTCGTTTGTCTTACGAAATAACTTAACTATATTACAATGTTGGCAAATTTCCTTTTGCATATTGCATTTTCACCATGAAAACCTCAAGCATTTCCTCTGGAGTACCTTCTTATGGAGATTACGGACATTAGATAACTATGAATTCAGGTCATGGAGCTCTTAGAGCCCAAACAGAATACCAACTTATAAATTCAAATTATCCAGTGTGATTCATTATTATAATTGTTACGACCCAACGCTAGTGAAGCATGTATTTGACTTACTTTTTGCACAAATTTACTTATTTTTCAGAAGATCATTTATGAACATTCCTGGCCATCTTGGTTTGACATTGGAATCTGAAGATTGGGAGCAGTGACATTTTTTTTTGTTAAAAGGTTAATTGCCCTTTTAAGCACCACATTTGGGTAAATTCATTATCTCTCTATATAGGTAATTCAATTTCTTCCCGTAAATGTTCATGATTTTCCCTCAGACTCATGCAAAAATCAGTAAAATTTTGGACAAAATTTCCTCCCGGTACATTTTTGTAAGACATTGAATTGTTTCAATTAATTTCGCAACCTTCAATAATCATTCATTCAATAATGTGTTCAGTAATTCGTCGTTGTCTTCACCAAAAAACGTAACTCTAGTACAATGCTGCCAAATTTCCCCTCGCAAATTTCATATTAACCACGAAAATCTTGGGACTTTGTAACTAAAAACACAGATTTTTCTTCAGATCGCAGGCAAAAATCAATAAAATATTGGAAAAAATTTGCTACTGGTACATTTTTGTTAAGAATTTAATTGTCTTAGCTAATTTTGCAACATTCAATAATACGTCGTTTCCCTAAAAAAAAAGAACGTACCTCTATCGCAATGTGGCCAAATTTCTCCTCGCTAATTACATTTTAACCAAGAGAATCTTAGGAATTTCAAAGTGAAAATTTCACAGAGTATTTTTGACAAAATTTGATACCGGTACTTTTTTTGTAAAACATTGGATTATTTGGACTATTTCTATCAAACAGGACTATGTGCATTATGACGTGAGCCCTATTATGCACATATTCTTATGGGCCTCAGGGCTCATGTCTTAATGCACACAGTTCCGTTTGATAGGAATATGTCCATTTTAACCAGTTTCGCAACCTTCGAATGGATTTACATTCCTTCGTATGGTACACGACGAATCGGAGCATGGAGGATTCAAAAACCGCGGGAAAAGCGGGTCGGGAGAACCATCGGGTACGTACGAGACGGGCCGGCTTGTTCCACCGCCCCCTGAGCCCCACCCCCAGCGCGAAGGGCGGTTTCCGACTCGGCGGCGGCGACGGCCGGGCACTGCTAGTCCAAGCTCGGGAAAGGAGAGACGTGCGCGCCCCACTCGTCCGCAGCTTACGCGATCCCTCGCGACGACCCCCCGCCACCCCCCTCCCCCGACTTCATTTTCCCGGCGAAAATTCAACGGATTTTAGAGATGCCCACATACGGTGCCAATTTTCGCTACTCGTTCATGTTACGTGGTATATAGCGTTGTTGGTTGAGATTCATGTTTCGGTGGTTTCTTGTTGTGTTTTTTCAAATGAAATTGGTTTAGATTCTGATTCCAGTGTTTTTGGAATGTCACATTTGTTTCGACTGTAAGGTTTGTGAAGTGTTCGATTTTTTTTTTAAAAAAGGAATTCGATTTTTTATTTCTTTTCGTGGAAAAGTGCTCGCATAACATAATTTGTCCGGTTGGATAAACTAAAGTGAAGTTGTATAAACCAGAAGGATACCTAACTTAACGATTAAAAAGGTACGTTTTTTCGTGTATGAGTTACAATTCAGTTTGCCATTAGGAACTATAATTTTCAGCCCATTGGTAAAAACTCTTATGTGTCTAGGGAAACGAATGGCACATACGTTGTTTCTAAACTGAACCAGGAATTGTAGTTCCCAATTGCAAAATGTAGTCTAATTGGTGTGTCGCATGAGATGGTTTCAAAATGTCTTAGAAAAAACCCGGATTCGTTAGAAAAAAAACTTTGCTAACCAGAAAAACCTCCGAGAAAAAAATCGGAATAGAGCATGGATGAAATAACGTTTCCTAGGCTGTTTTGCTGCAACTATTTTTCATCCGATATTTATTTTCTTTATTCTTCATAACATCAATCATCTATCATCACACCGGCTGATTTTGAAGAATTCAGTGTTTAAAAGGACTCACTTCATCTCGGATTTGAAGTTGTATTTAAAAGGGCATTTCACCACGAAATTGATTTGAAAAATTTCCCTCTACCTCAGTGCGAGTTCCCTTATCTTCGTTCTAATGTTTCTTTTTTAGTAGCGGTGGTTTACCACATTTTTTTTGGTGAAACATGCGATCAATCTTCTGATTCCTTTTTTTTCCTTTTTTTCATCTGATTTTCAACAACTGTGATTTGTAATTTTCTACAGAATCTATGAATGACTCAAGTATCATTTTCCATATCTCAGATTGTTAAGAAGACTCTTGTTAGTTTATCTCAATCATGCGCGTCTTTAATATTTGTCCCTGGGATTTTTTGCGTTGCTCTTTTAATGGATATCCTATGTTTATGGTTTCCTCACGATGAGACGATTTTCTGACAAATGTTTACATTTAGAATGCAAGAGAGTTCACAATTACAGTTTTCAACGCGATTTTGAGTTAAAGCAAATCGACGGTGTAAGTCCGCGACTACGGATCTCGGTATGTGACGTTGCAGAATTCCTGTCATGCTTTATTTTTTAAATGGAAAACTACTTGACGGGAGTTTTCAAAAACTGCCGTGATTTTTCTTCCCTTTACAAGAAAATCCTGCAGAAACTTCAAGGAATGATATCGATTGGTACTCTAAAAAAAAAATAGGAGCGGAGATTCTCGAACATCGCAAACGAGGTACGTGTTTGCGAACTGACACCGTCGAGATGTTTAAAAAACAACATCAGGTCATGATACAACAAATTTCGTGTATAATATGAATTTTGAGATAAACTAGGCCAAGATGAATTGAATTTTGAATGTTCAGATATGAATTCATCACATGAACCCACATCATTAAAAGTCAGATGAATCTAATCTCAAACACCCTTAAAGAAAGAAATGTACAGGAGCTGCTAAAATTCGGAACATTTATGTTTACACAAACTGCCTCGAATATATAAATTTTGAAAATGAAAACAGGAAACAAATTGAAAACTGTGTATTGAGATTGAATAGGACGGTGTTGCGGTCTCAACTTCGCTCACAGCAATAGGATTTCGAGGAAAATCCTAAATCGGGGCACGTGGCGATATTCTGTGAAAAACCAGGGAATATTTGGAGAGAAATGTGTTGCTAATGCACAGCTATTGAATAATCTTCGCCAATTCGAAGAATTCTCCCTAAATATTTAAAGGCCGTCCCAGATTTGCCGGCGAGTATTCTGAGAAGTGTCCTTCGAATATTTGTGGACTATTTTAAGCGTTAGCGTTTGTATTTTATTCGTTTTTAGGGGGAGGGGGGGGCACGAGATCTGCCGGAAGCATTATATCGCTTCCACATCCAGATTATCTTAAAAATTTAGATTGACCCTTAATGCAAAAACTCCCAGAATTTTTGTTAAAATTAATGAGCTGGGGTATTCTCTTTGTCGGATGAAAAGTTGAATTGTTTGAATTGGGCTTCGGAAATGCCCCGCCACAATTAGAAATGTCATTTAGCATGGTACCCATGACCGAGAATGACCAGAATTTATCTTGGAATGGAAAATTTCAGGGAGAAATCAGAGCATCCTCTCCAGAAACCGGAAATATTCTCTTCTAGCGCTTAGAGCTACTTCGTTTTCGAATTTTACGGAAATTTTAAGTACTTATTGTTATTAAGAATTATGTACTATTGCCCATTAGCCACTGTTATTAACCTCATGAATGACATATTCAAATCTTCAAATCGTCATCATATAATAATAGAAATAGTGAAGCTTTCATTGACCAGGTAATATAAACATAAGGAACGCTGTTGGATTTAAAAATTTGAATGCGTGCCAAAGAACCGGCTGAAAGATAGTAAAATTCGATATTCACATCCGAAATTTAGGAGATTTCCATGGTTCTCCCAAGAAAATCCCTGGGAAGAAAGCTTCCGTTCCTCATCAGGGAACGAGTCCCTAGACCTTCAAAAATTTGAAGCCCTAAAACTCGCTCAAAAGGCATTTAAGGTTTTGCCTCGTAGAAACGAAACTTCCAAGAGGTTGTAGAACCGGGTCTGAATTTTAGATTCCCTTCTAAAACTTACAAGATTCAAATCTGGGTGGTATCAGTATCCAGGAAACAATTTCTCGGTGCAATGTCCTCCAGATTGCGGTCGATTCGGTGACACGCTTTCCTCTTGAACACTTCCACTTGGATCTGAAAGCCCTCTCGCACAATGGAACTTTAATGCAGCTTTGTTTCGGTAAAAATAGCTGGGAGATTGAGCCTAAGGCACCTCTGGAAAAGGGGATTGAAGTTTGAAGTGCATTCAAAGTATCTCTTTAAATGTATCAGCGTTGAGCGGGCGGGAGCCTTAAAGGCACTTCTTGTATTCACCCTCGATTTCCAACCGCAGGCACGGGTTTCGAGTGACTGAGTGAATTCACAAAGCTTTTTGATTGCGTTGGTATAGCTCCTCTGTCTAACCGGCGTAACAGAATATACCCTTGCTCTTCCATTCAGCTCCATTTTCCCAGGCGCTCTTCATTGATGCAACAGTGTAGCTGTGCTATGCTAAGGAAGAATACCGTACGAGCTATTGAACGTTGCAAAATTTCATGGGATAAAATACACATTTTCTGGGAGACTTGAAGATAAGTATATCCACAAGTCCTGTAAATTCTTCCAATTCCGCAGAGAATCCCACGCGATTTAATTTGAAATCCCTGGAAATCTCTAGAAAACATTATTTTAACTTCACTGGTAAATATTTATTTTATCGGAGGATTATGAAGACGTTCGATTTTCCGTTCGGAGTTTTTCTCATCATAGCACGCTGGTGCCTTTGATCTGTATTATTTCTATTCGCTAACTAATGAAGTTTTTGAGATGGTTGCATTACACAGCGTTGGCTACCTGGCAGAAAATCCTTACTTCATCGGTAGCTCTTGAAATATTTATGAAAAGCTCAATTAATACAACAATCAGCAACTATCGTCTCATTTACATAGAGGTTTAGGAGAATACATTAAATTTTGAGTTTTAATTGCTTAGAAAGTTTTGAAATTTAGACATCACGAGTAGTCAATTTTTTACTGTTGCAGAATGAACATAAAAGTTTAAATATTCAATTTCGGCACACAAATAGACATTTAGAAGTATTTGTAAGTTCAACTCGAAATACTAAAATTGGTGAGTTTGATCGTCGCTAACTTGTTACAGCTATAAAAGCGCCAAGGCTCAATACAAATCTAGCGTCTATGTATCATCAATCGTATATGTATGAAGGTTTTGAAGGATCACATATTGCATCTATTAAAAGTAATCAATTAAATGTATGTACTCTCAAACAATAATACAAAAATGATAAACAAATATTTGGAGTTAGACATTTTAGTGCCAAATTTGGCTGGCTAAGCTATATAGACATAATTATTGATTAAAAAACATCGAGCTACAAACCAAAATAATTAATGCTTTGTTTGCTTTGTTTTGTGTAAGTTCTATTTTTCTCATCTATATATAGTTTAGAATACTGCATTATATGAGCTATTTTGGCTTGTATCTCGATTTTTTTTTAAATCAATAAATGTGTTTATTTAAAGTTAATCTGACTTAAAGCCCTAGCAGAAAGTAAGGCTTAATAATATTCAAACCTTAAAGCATACACGCTAAAGCAGTTCTAATTTTAAAGCAGGCTAGTCAGAGAGGGTAGTCCCACATCCCCTTCAATAACTTACCTATAAGTAAAACCGATCTAATTGGAGTGTATCTAATTCAGATTTAGAAGTGTCTGCTAGAAAAAGTAAAATATGTCGTTGGGAGGTTAATTACCTAACTGTGGTGATTGTTGCAAATTGGCAACACGATTATCGCTCATTGAAACAAATGAAATACATTCGATGTATATTGAAACAGGATGCCTCACCTAGAATGAAGCCTATTTAATGGCTTAAATGGAGGGAGGAATGATGTTCTCAATTTCAGAGAATCGCTATTGACTTTTTAAAGGATGCAACTATTTTAACATGTATGATGTGTTTTTGCATAATTGCCCAAATGAGGGTGATTTTCGTTGTGCACTATCTCGAGCGTAATTATTTAAGTGACGACGAGGCGAGTATTATTGCCATGTCAATTATATTTAAGCTAAAATTATTGCTGCAGAATTGATTAAAGCAAATTGGATTACATTTTGCAATAAGGAACCACTATCTCTGGCCCATTTTAGAAACATTATACATGCCATTGCTTCCCCTATGCAGATATGTGCTTTTATGGGAGAGCCAGAGATAGTGGTTCCTTATTGCAAAATGTAATCCAATTGAGCCTGGTTCTTCCGTAGATGTTGAAGAACGCGATCTTCTCTTTCTAATCTAAGTGCACGATTCTGATATTTTTACAGTCATGTTGCTTAATCCAAGTTTCTCAGCCCTGATCTATCGTTAAAATTTTAGAGCTTTGAAAGTATCGGGTCACCGACCGAGGTGTTGAAAATTAAACACGCCAAATTCTCGGTGTTTATTTTTCAGCCGTAGAGAAAATAATGACATCACATGTGTCTGGCTACGGGGTGACTGTTCGTGCGTAATTGATGAACAAGGGAGACTGAAAATTGATTATCGCCACCCCATTAAAAGCAAATTCAAGGCCATAAAAAGCAAGAAAAACAATCTGACGCAATTGACACATTGATGCCATATCGAGAAATGAGTTTGCATATCGTCACCTTCCGGCCAAAGTATCACAAGCCTCATGCGACATTTCAACATTTCCGCCGCCATTTTATATTTATTTACGGAGATA
This sequence comes from Bemisia tabaci, assembly GCF_001854935.1. Lineage (NCBI taxonomy): Eukaryota > Metazoa > Arthropoda > Insecta > Hemiptera > Aleyrodidae > Bemisia > Bemisia tabaci. The sequence goes on along the minus strand of NW_017547102.1, from coordinate 495,812 downwards.
TCGTTGGTTGAATCTGTTTGAAAATTTCACTGAATTTTCTTGGTGCTGTCAATAAAATTCAGTGAAATTTTCAGACAGCTTTGTCGGACAATTCCGCTGTAAAAAATAAAATGTCGGTGGAAATTTTTAAACGTCGCATGGCGCTTGTGATACTTTGACTGGAAAGTGACGATACTTTTATGTACATAGCAGGATATTAAGGAATAGGAAGTGTCGATGGTTTCTGACCTTTCAACGGCATTGAACATATCTAAATAAGATCAATAATTCGATACTCGTTACGTACATGCGTAATGGTCCTGGAGATCTTTAGATGTTATGATTTATCTACAGATGTGCGTTAAGTAAAGAGAACGTCAAAAATTTGCATTAACATTTTTGGTGCGGCTACTCGCGCCCGATCAGAAGTAATAAGTGTCAGCACTCTCATTCACAGGGAATGTTTTTTCCCCTCTCTCACAATCAGGAAAATAAGATTGTGCATTAAGGACAGATTCTTTGCCGCGAGATCAACGTGTGAAGAAATCAAACGATTCTACTACAATCATAATTCCAATCAGTAAACTTTCATCGTTACAACTAACATTTTATTTTGCATGGTAAGTCGCATCCTTGGTTGATTTGTTTTTGTCCTCAGCGCATCATGAAATTTTCAACAAAAAGTTTTTCTTGTTCATTTGAATCCAATTTCTCCTAAGTCGATGCAACAGCATAATTTGAGTATTTACGCTAAAAGGAATTATCAACAAATAAATTAAGTAGAAAGGAACCATTAAGCACGCAAATTCTGTGTGCAATCATTTTTCATTCAATTCATTCTTCGCATAAATTGTTTCCCTAGACTTGACTTTAAGTACCCCAAGCTTGCAAAATATACGAAGAAAAATTCAATTTTTCACAAAAATAAGTGCGATTCTGTCCAAGACGTTTCTGATTATTTTTTCTGATCGGAAGAGACATTGGTGAAATTTTTACTTAGAAACGTTCAACTATTTCCTGGTGAATGCGAATACACGTGTGCGAATTTTTTAACGCTAAAATTTAGTTCCCCTCTGTTGCTCGGAAAACGACAAAAAACATTCAATAATTGAAGGGCTTTTTTCGAAGAACAGATGCCAAATCCAGGAAAAAAAACTTACAGTGGACAAGAAAAAGAACAGAGAAGGAGTAAAAGGATTTATTTTCCGCCAAAATTTCAATTTAAAAAAAACACCCATGGTTCCTTTAAAAATAGCCATAGAAGCTTTTCAATTTTCGTGGTCAAAATGTGGCAACGGCTATTCGTAAGTCCGGTCAAAAACCGCGCTTGTTTTAAGCTCGGACAGAGAGGCCTGTCGATCACCCGAAATATTGTCACAAAAATCGACGGGTTACGACAATTGCCGATCACCCCAACGCGGAAGGGGGAGGAAGCGGTAGGGGGAGGGGGCTAAAAAAAATTAAAGCGTCTTTTACTCCCTTATTCGGTCGGCTTTTTACGAGAGCCATAAACGGAGCGAGACGAGCTTCCAATAAAATGGGCCGATTCGGCGGAGTTTATACCCTTTACAAATAAACCTGATGAACTTTTAATCAAACTTTTAATTGATAACACTCCGATTGTGGCGCGGCGGCCGGCCGCGCCCCGTTATTAAAAGCCGCGCGGCCAATATCTTGACTCTGTAAACACGATGGTCGATATTATTAGCTCGGCTCTCGTAAAAGTCGTCTACCCCGCGACTTTTCGGGTCTTTTGCGGCCGCTTTCGGAGAGGACCCCGACCCTGCCACACAAGGAGCCGAGAACAAACTTTTGGAAGATCAAAAGTTCTTCATTTTCCGAACAAAAGAACTTGTCTTAGTTGTAGACAACCAGAAGGGAAGGGAAATTTCGTGATGTGGGCCCAAATCTTGTTGGTTTACGGTTGACCGCTAAGGTCCAGTTACACGATCAAATTGAGCCATCAAATTGGACCTCTCATTGGTCGCATCCTCACCTCAGGTCTTTTTCCACCAATCAGAGCTTCAGTTTGATGGCTCAATTTGATCGTGTAACTGAACCTATACGATTTATAAACTGTAGATTGGCGGTGGCCGACGACAAAATGTTCCTCCCTTGGAGAGGTTGTTCCATGGCCGATCGGGGAGTGGAGCAGCCCAATTGTATTCTCGTCATAAGACCAATATGGGATCCTACGGGAGTTTTCAAAGTAGTTTTTTTTTTCTTTTTTTTTTCCTGTCGCACTAGGTGGTTTTAAAATGTCCAAAGAAACACTCAGATCCGTAGAAACGATTTACCTAACGAAGAAATTATAGTGTTCATCGCTACATACGAGTATAAGTAGTGCGAAGAGTGTCAACATCCCTTGAATTTTTTACGCATCGATAGTCAAAGTGAAAGACCACGTGTCTCCGTTTGCGACGTTCATCGCAGAAAGCCCCAGGGGAGGGGTAGTTCCCGCTCAAGAATGTGTCCTCGTCGCTTGAGTGTCTTTCGAAAACATTTTGTTTCCGGCCCACTGTGCTCCGGTTTCAAAAGCGCCCGGAATGAAGCGTCTCAATGAACCCTTCTTTGGCTCCCACAGCACTACGAGAGACCTGTATTAACGGAGCTCGTCTTAAGGACAAAATTTTTATTTCAAAATAACTTAATTTCTAACTTGACGCGTCGTTTGCGCGGAGCTAAAGGTTCCCCTTCTCCCATTTCCACCGATTAATCCACCGTTCGATTTACTACTTGTTTGTTTTTTGCTTACATTTTGATTGCGGTATTAAGTACTGAAAGGGCGCTTTATTTATAAAATTTAATTGAGGAATCTGCCTGTTCTGTGCCCAATACTGGGATGAGGGTCATGATATCTTCGTGAGTTACAGGCTGATTGTTTAAATTGATAGACAAAGTGATAGACAGAGAAGACGAACTGAAAATAAAGTGAACCTATTTGTGGAAGCAACGGACATAGAAGGTAAGTAATGAACTAACGGCAGCCCACGAGAGACCCTGTAGTTAGTCCATTATGTTTCTCCTAAGTCTATAACAGCTACCCGTTTCAACCAACAGAATCAGTCCATGTTTCCTATGCCTTCTATGGCTATCGCTTTGTCTATCAAATTCAACACTGGAAAAAAAAAACACATTGGATCTAGAGTCCAGACTCTTAAAAACATCGACAAGAAAAAATACTCTTGATTCAGTCAGGCTTATAAATCAAGAAGCAAGCCTCTTAATTTAAGCGGATTTCTTTTTGATTCAAGCAGCAATCCGATTGAATCAAGAATAACTTTTCTTGTCAATGTTTTCAAGAGTCTGGACTTTAGATCCAATGTGTTTTTTTTTTTTTTTTCCAGTGTACGGTACGCCATGGCACGCTGCGGCACGGCGGGCGGCCGACCAGCGCAGCGCAAAACGCACTGGCGCCTACAAGCCCAAGTGGATACTTCACGCATTGTGCAATGCGTGAAGTATCCCTGGTAGGTTTGTAGGCGCCAGTGCGCGTTTTGCGCAATGCGTGAAGTATCCCTGTTAGGTTTGTAGGCGCCAGTGCGCGTTTTGCGCAATGCGTGAAGTATCCCTGTTAGGTTTGTAGGCGCCAGGCGCCAGTGCATGCAAGCCGCCGTTCCGCTCTGTGTTAGGCTCTAATATTTAAACTCACGGACTCAGCGGTTCACATCTAATGATTTTCAAATGTTTGCACATTCTGCATGGATTATTCTCATTCAAATTGATTTAAAAAAATATGTGTTAAAGGAGAATATGATGTTTGTTTCGAAAAATAAAGGTGGTTCCGTGTCAAATTTAATTGTTTCCAAAGCACTTCAATTTGTCTTTTATCATCTAGAGTCTGGACTCTAGATCCAATGTGTGTTTTATATCGGCTCATTCTCATTGTTTGAACTGGAAAAGGTTATTCCATCGCTATATCCTTTGAACCAAATTCGATACCATTCAGAATCCCCATGCCGACGTCACCACTGACGACATCTTTAACGCCATGAGCATCGCCATCACATCATTGTTCCTTCCTCTGCATTGGTTCTATCAGTCATAAATTGATGAGGGGACCAACTGCGCGTGCCTAGCTTCTTTTTCTACATTGATTCAATCTTCATCCCTTCAGGAGAGGAGAGCCGAGTTAATGCGGGTTCTTTTCACGACGATTATAATAACAATGCTGATTTCTTCAGTATATTTGAATTTCTTGGGTTACTAATATACAGACAAACCCTCTGAAGTTGATCAAAACTAAAATTTTAAAACATAAACTTTTCTGTGTGAGAAATAAAAAGAAACTCTGCAAAAAACAGGGAATTTCTTCTTCTAAACTCAATTTAATTCTGACAGAAAGTTGGTATTTTTTTGGCCATCGTGCGTAAGAGTCCAGCAACAAACATGAAAATCTCAATACGGACTGCAAAAGGCCATTCGAGCACAATTTTCCCTCTTAGTGATATGATGTTTGGTGCAACACTAGCTACGACCGAGAAAAATTGTGCTCGAATGGCCTTTTTCCCTCTGTATTGAGATTTTCAGTTTTTAACTGACCTCTTATTATACGCATGTTGGCCAAAAATTACCAACTTCCTATCTGAACGCTGATTCGCCCCACAGAGTGTGGTGCCACGCTACATCTCCGACGAAAATCCGAGATCGTCCACACAGGGTGGAATTTGAAAAAATGCTGTTGTGTGGCCCCACACTCTGTGGGGCGAATCAGCGTAGCCGTGCGTCAGACCGAAAAACTGTTCAGTTTACTATCTAGTTATGCTCCAGTATCTCCACACATTTATATGATATTACTGTATCCTCCAACAGCACGTGACAATTTAATACCGATTGCATGAACCAATAGTTATTGCACGAATCGTGCGTAATGCATATTGCATAGATCACTTACGGGCGCGCTAGTTGAAGCCGTGCCAACAATGGCCTCCGGCTAGACCAGCGGTGAAAAACCGCTAGGGGTGGCGAGGTGAATTTTTAACACATGTATCCTCGGCTGTTTGCTCTTAAAATGTCACCGTTAATATATTGGATAATGACTTGATAACATGCCAAGTGGGGTTTCTCGCTGGAAAATTTCAGGCGTGAATCCCTCTCTGATTGGTGGAAGATGTAGGTAGCTTTATGCGTTTTTATCGGGTGTTCACATTTGGTTTTTTCTTCTTTTTTTCCGAATTGATTTGATTCTCACCCTGTTCACTGGTCGATTTTCAGTTTTTGGTAAATTTAACAGCCAATGATACCCGTGTTGTGCTATACGTATGATATCCGCTTCACAACACAGCGCACAGTACGTCAACGGAAAAGGTTGAACACGGTGTGGGAATTTTCATTGCTCGAATCTTCGATTATGCTGAACGTAAAAGTGTTTGAAACAAGGTTTCATTGTTCTACTCGTGAACTCTATTTTGAGGAGCACCCCTCTTTTAGCTGAGAGAAACACCAAAATTTGTGGTTTCAGTAAAACATTTCATGTCCTGCCTCCTCTTCTAATTCACTCCATAGAGCGGCAAATAGATGCGGAAACAATTTCAAGGTTTGGCCGGATTTAGGGTGGCAGCACTATCAAGTCTCAATTAAAATCGGACGGATCTTAGCGTTCTATCGTACTAAGGAAAAATACCGTATGAACTCGCAGGCGCGGCAAAATTTTCTTTGATAAAATACGAATGTATTGGAAAAGTTGTAAATCTTTATCCTCGAATGTTTCAGACTAATTTGTTCGTAATTTAATCTAAAATATCAGCAAATTTCAAGGAAAAATATGCATAACTTTTTTCGAAAATAGATGTTTTAGCAGGGGAAATATGGCAAAATCCGCATTTTCATACAGCGTTTTTCCTTAGCGCGGCAGCGTTTATCCGTGGCTGTTGAGATATTGCCGAACGGGTGCTATTTTGCCCTCTTAATTAACACAATCGGGCTCGCTCCTTAGCTTTTTGCCGGGATTATGATTTCCACCCTGCACCCCCAACCCCCTCCTCCCTTTGTCCTGCCACCCTTGCCGCCCTGCATTCGAGCACTTTGTCTCCGACCCTATGTTCTTAGATGCCTCATAAAATTCCTATTCTTGGAGGGTTAGTGCAGAGAATAAGCTTTGTACAACTTTTTTTTCTTAAAAGGAGTTATTTTTTACTAACACACGCCGCAAGACGCTTCGTTGATTCTGGGACAGAACAAGTTGACGGATCGGTTCCGCTATTAAAGTACAAACTAGAATTGGACTAAATGTTGCAATTTGGAACTATAAATTCTAGCCAGGTTTGAAAACAATGTATGTGTCATTAGTTTCCCTATGCACATAAGTGGTTTTTCAGAGGAGCCAGAATTTATAGTTCCAAATTGCAAAATGCAGTCCAATTATGCGTTACGCGTAACTCTTATGATTTAATATCATAAAGTAAGATTTTCGAGCATCGCATTACGCTAGCTGTAAGATGTTTGATACTCATCCATAAAATTTGACCGAAAAACATTATGAAATAACTTCGAAAGTACGTCCAAAATGAGGAACACAAACCGCCTTGCCTTACGGTTCGCGGTATTCTTAATTTTTACGCTATTTCAAAATGTTTCTTAATCAAATGTTGGGCACAAAATGTATACCTGACGCCCTACAGCATGATCTGATGCTCGGAAATTTTGGAGAAATATCCAAAAATCCAGAAATAATCAACTGATTAATTCACTCCTATAATTACTGAAGAACCATCCAATCAACGATCAGCTCGACGCATTTATGCTGAAAGGAACTATGTCGCACAAAAAACCAATGCTTATAGTTCCTTTCAGCGTAAATACGTCCAATTAGAATCCAATTAGTATTTTACAATGATCAGTTCTGGGGAGCAGCCATAATTCATCTTAACTCTTGATCGGAAATAGTTTATTTTTCTAACTTTTGCTTTTGTTTTTCTTCTTTCAGGTAAGTCATAAAACCATTTTCACCAGAGGTACCATTCTTCTGCGATAGTTCTGTGAGTTGACCTTAAATAACTTGACTGTTACGCTGTCACTCTATCATCTGTTATGATTAATCTAGCAATAAGCTACGCTATACGCCCTCTGACCACAATCAATTTTTAAAATACACACACGAAATACTTAATGAATATTGGTTAAATCAATTCTTGTCACATTAATTTGAACGTATACAGGGACAAAAAGCTCTCGGGATCAAAGTGAACAAGAAATACTCGTAATTTGTTTTAACATAATTAAAATCACTGAAACAAGGACTCCTCTGCCAAATCAACGAAAAAACCGAAGAGGTATATGAACAATGGTTTTAGTTAAAACTATACCGGGGTATCCTTTTAATGGCGGTTACACCTTTTCATCCCGGAAAATCGATGGATGCATCGATGAATGCATCGATGGACAACGTACCACTACTAAAGCAATCGCTCAGCAGTATCCATCTGTGCGGAGGGAGATCTCTGGCCTCTTCAGACTTGCTGATCAACAGTGATGCCGTAATGCTGAGGACATCAGAACTTTGCTCCCTTTTGAACCTATGTAAAATATCAATATTTTATCGAGTGAACATTCAGCATTTGCAAAATTCTTTTCTGGAAGGTACTGGAAAGGTGTATCAATATTGGCCGTTTTTGGATCCACCTTGAACCTCCTCAACTTTACGATTTTTTTCTCAGTTAATGTCTATGTTTTACGGAATTTATCATCGGTTATTTTTTGTCTCTTTTCGGGTCTAATATGGCCTGAACATGGGTCTGAAGGTTAACTTTGGTGATAAATTCGGGTATGCAGTTGAATGCCAAAAATTCCGCATTTTTCACCAAAATCGGCCCTCAGACACATGTTTAGGCCGGGGTTAGACCCAAAAAGAGACGATCGAAAACTATCAACTCATGGTACATTCAAATACAGCCCTTGAATTAACAAAAAATTGTGGAGTTGAGGAAATTCCGGGTGACCCCAAAAAGGACATTTCCAGATCTTTCCTTCGGATTTACCCCAATCTTCTCAGGTGAATCTATAGCTGTTTCTCTGATCAAAATGAGGCAGCTAGGACAGGACATCGATGCGAATGTTAGGTGTCGCCCATCTTTTTTTTTACACTAACATAAATAGCGAACAGGGTATCGAATAAATGTCTCCTGAAATCATAGAGTACATAGAGTCGTAATGTAAATGGGAGAGCTGGCGCCATGTTCTGCTCGACGAGTTCCGAGCCTGGTGTGCGCCGAGTTCGGGTCACTTTTTCGATACATGTTCGATCCAAAATGGCGGTGTGGAATACGTGGCGATTCCTATCTTCTTTGTTTACATCGGATGACCGGGTACCCGTGTATCGCAAACAATCGATCATGTATCGAAAAAGTGACCCGTCGTCACGTAGGAGTCTCGGAATTCTGGACCTGGAAAATGCTTAAAAGTGGCGCCAGCTCACCCACTTACATTACGACTCTATATACTCTATGCTTGAAATTCCATTCGCACGCAATATTTTAATCAAAAAGTAGGTAACACTCTCAGTTTCGATACTAGAAAAACTGAAAAATAGAGGAAATTCATCTAAATTGGGCCCAAAAAGGCCCTTATTGAAAAACTCCTCCTTTTATATAAAAAACATGTAATTTCTTATTTTAAACTTTCGAATAATTGTAATCACGATTTTCCCAAATTTCCAAAAAAGGGTATAAGAAATAACCGCAAATATCCTCGAAAAATCGAATATTTTATCGGAGGAAATTTTGTCACCGTTTCGAAGGCTCTTTCAGCGTTGCGTTCCTACTTCCTCCTCCGCACAGCAGTAGACTCGTCTCGAGCGTGCGGCCGCAATCCGGACCACATCCCGCCCACTCGTCCGATCCGAAAACACTTCAATCGAGACCGAGAGGTGTGAACGGGCCCGACAAGATTCATTAGGTCAATAAATCGACTTATCTGCGTTTCGGCTTCGACTCCGGACTCCGGATCGGAGGAGGAGCTGATTAACCGTCAACTCCGCACTCTCCAACCACCTCCTCGAAAACACTCGGGACCCCGTTAATTAGATTCTTTAGTCCGATGCAGTCCCCCCTTCCTCACCCCACCCCCTTTCACCCCCTCCCCTTCACCCCACCCGTTTATGACCTGTCCCGAGTCTCGCGAGTACGCTTTTCGCGACAGTTCCGGCCCATTTCCGGTCGAGAGTTTTCCAACTTCCGCTGCAGTTGAGGTCTCGTTGCGGTCAACCCGCGCCACCCCACCCCCCGCCGCCCCCACGGCGGGGGTGAGAGGAGTGTGGGGTGGGGTGGGTGCGGGGGGCATCCATTTCCGCCGCCGCCGACGGATCAAGGGGTTTAAAAGGAGTTTACTTAATTAGAAATCTTGGACGACAGCTTTTATTGGGGCGCCGCAAGAATGCGCCGGATGCAGTTCGTGCAGTGTTTCCTGCGGGAGGGGGCGGTGACGTATCGGGAGAACACCACGCAACTATGCGGTGTGAGGAAACCCCCGGAGCGGGTGTTAGAACGTGTTATTGACGGGCTTTTTGCGCGATTTGACATATTTTCAACGCGCTAGGGCGTAATTGGACGTATTTCTATAAAACGGAACTGTGTGCATTATGGCGTGAGCCCTGTTTTGCGTGTATTCTTATGGGTCTCAGGGTTCATGCCTTAATGCACCTAGTTCCGTTTAGTAGAAATACGTTCAATTCAGAATTGGCAGTGTTCAGCAGGAGAAGGGTGGGGTTTTGAAAAATATGTTATTTATTTCAAGTTGAGACGGCTTTAACTGAACAGGAGTCACCTTTAAAGGATTATTTTAGGAATAGCTTAAGCAATTTTGTTTTACACATGCAAATGCCTTGAGAAAATTCTCATGTTTTTGTTCTTTTTTGGTAGTAGCTGTCTTATTGATTTTGTGTTTTGTTACTCACTGAAAAGTAAATTTCAGCTTATTCTTGAGATGTAAGAATCAAATAAATGTAATTTTAATGTTAATGAGGATCTATCGATAAAAATGGTGTTGAATTAGCCTTACTGGTATTTTACGGCAAAAAAGGTAAACAATTTCAATATGAGTGACTTATTGACCATTCAACTGTTTGAACTCTTTCAATTTTAATTTTTTAGACTTGGGTTCCCTGAAAAATAATGTGGACCCAGCACTATTTTACCATTTTGTTACGTACAATGCATGCCACGTTTCTCAGTGTTTTTTTCTTGTTAGTTGATGTACAAGGAATATCGTTTTGACTAAGTATAAAATCACAAAATGTGCAAAATTCGGTAATTTCTTACCACATATGTCTAACCTGAATCATAATAATAAAGCTGACAGTATCCAGAAAGGTTTTTTCGACTAAATGCGAGACGCTATACTTCATGAATGCTCAAGGATGCTCATGAATGCGGAGGATTCCGCTCTGCAATTTATGATACAAATATTTTAACTCTAATGTCAGCGGTGAGGTATCCCGCGCAACTGAAGGCGTTTTAGACTGGTGACAACAGTTTGATGTGCCTGAAAATAGCGCGTGCGGCGCGTACCTCGTAGAACCCGCATTCTCTGTCATTTCTTTGATGACGATAAGGATCCAAAAAAATATAATACATTTGAAAGAACATTTGCACATTCTTTAATACACTCCCGCCACTACCTACCCGCCTAAATTCTGCAACGAGTAAAACCGGAAAAAAATACTTTTCACGTAAAATAATCCGCAAAAGTTAACTCCTGTTTGATAAATGTCGCAACTTGCAACTCCTTACAGAAGATTGACAGGAGTTCATAGACAAATTTGCGTGTTAAAAATAAGGTAAAGGATTTAATGAGTTTTGAAAATGTCAAGACTTTCAATTACATACAATGTTCGTCTTTCTAAAATCACTTCGATCTAATTTCCGATGAAGAAGATTACTACATCTGATGATAAATACTGACAAAAATAACAGCTCTCTAGCTGGTTGTTATGCTGCTAAGATTTTGCTTCTTTTATTCTGGAGAATTCACGACTTTTTTCATAAAAAAAGCAACCAAAAAAAATGTACCAGTTCAGTAAAACTAAAATATTTTGCTAAACATGCGCAAATATACCAAAATCTTGTGAAATTAATCTAAAATAATTACAAAGGCATGTGTGCACTTGTGTTTAAGCAACAAAGGGTTCTGAAATGATATTTTCCGAGGGGAACTTTTGGGTCAAGGATTGGAGCAGAGGAGACTTTCAAGAACTATTCAACCAGGGTTAATCAGTCAAGCTTTACAAATTATGACCTCAAATTTTGGGGGAAAAAATAAACTTTAAAAACTTTGGTGGAAAGGAATAGCTGGCTCTAAAATCACAATTCTAACTGGCTGCAATGCTATGGAATATATTTTTCCTGGATTATAAATATCAAAAGAAAACTTCCTTCCCACAAATAATAGCCTTGCTTATCATTAAGAAAATCAAATTCCTTTTCCGTAAGAGTCGGGACAGGACCAGCGATAGTGTCCGCAATATCTGTTACCCTTTCAAGTTCGGGCACAAAAGCTTTCCATTTCCCTCCGACTTTTCATCCCTCGCGCAGGGACAGCATCCCCCGATTCGAAATGTTCCCTCCCGTGTCTGTTTGCTCTTGTGAAAGGGCCTTTGCTGTTTACTCTCGTTAACCGTTTAACGATTTTTTTTCCCGTTCGTCCCTGCAATCCTTGACCACTTTTCCGCCCTCCATTCCTTCCCCGAGCAACAACCGCGTATTTACATAAGTTTCTCGTCGGAGATGAGCGGTTTTGGCTTAGCGTGCAGGGCTGCACTCGGCACACAATGCTGCCTCATTTGCAGTGTGTTCAACCACATGACTACACACCTTTCATCTCGGCAGCTTTTTCATTCTTTTGTCCCCGCGCCCTCGAAGGCCGGCGGAGGGAGCTGAATAGCCTTGTCATGCCTGCGAGTGCCATGTCTGAGGAAATGTCGTCGAATGGAATCTCGGCCGAGCAGATTGGTTAGAAATTGGAGCCGGGATAATTCGTCGTTTCGCTTACGAAAGGACGTAACTCTATTCAAACGTTGCAAAATTGACCGTAAAAAGTCGATTTTTTACAAAAATATACCCATGCAAAATTTGTCCAGAATGTTTCTGATTTTTGCACGACATTAGATGAAAAATCCGTGAAATTGCCTGTTGGAAATGTCCAAAAATCTACAGTTAAAATGGCAATTTGTAATAGGCGATTTGGCAACGTTGAAATGAAGTTACGTCCCTTCGTCTGGAAGCGACGAATTGGTGCACGTGGAGGGGCACTAGGAAACGTTTTGCGATATGCAACCAAGTGACGCTGAAAAGAAACCGGAGATAAGTACAGGGTGAATTAAGGTGAGACCGCCAGATTGCAGGAGCGGTTTCTATGGGTCAAAATGATTTTTTCTTGTATGCAATTTTTTCCAAACGTCCTTTTCGGGGGCTTACGGTCCTTCAAAATTTTGAAATATGATTGATTCTCCTGCAGTTCTCATCTGCATTGAGGAAAAACTCGGTGAATATGAAATGCGCATCTTAGTGCAGCTTTTGTTAAGCTTTCTAACGTTATTTTAAAATCGGATGCATGAGTACATGTCCATGTCCTGTGAAATTTTCGGAAAGTTTACCAAATATTTGAAGAGACAACGTATAATATGCACAATACTGCAGAAATCTTACTCTTTTATGGTGAATATTTGATTAAACAGTATGAGGCGTCCAATTGAAATTTTCACTCAATAAATCTGGGTGCCTATCATTACTCGTTTTCTCAATTAGAATTGTTAGCATATATGCGATGGCTTCAGTTATTAAAAATTATCCGACTTTGCGTATTCCAAGCAACATTGCAAAGCTTCATCCGTCGTTCTTGAAAAAATATCTCGACTGGACTGATTTAAGAGAAAGTAACCATGTCACAACAAACTCAAACCAAGAAAACTAGGTTTAAAGTTGTACTCCTCCAATAGATCCAGGTGGTAGAGATATACTTCACATTCAAATTTTAGTTTCCGCTTTCAAATTTCTTCAGGATAAAATGTGCGGCTAGTTAAGTTCAAAATCACCCCCAACTCCTTTTTTATTTTCCTTTCACTGAAAAAAAAAATCTCGGCGTATTTACTAAGAAAAGGGTAAAATTACCAAGAATTCAGACTTCTATTTGATCCCAGTTCTTTCTTGGTAAAATTACCATTTATGGAATTGGTAATTTTACGGAGAAATCTCGGTAAAATTATTGACCTTTCTCGGTAATTTTACTGGACCTTGGTAAAAACGCCAATATTTGTTATCGACTGCGGTAGAATTACCGAGATAAAATGGCAAAGTTACCGGGAATTGATTACCAATAAAAGTGGTATTCTTACCTGAAAAAACAGTAAAAATACCGGTTTTTAGGTAAGCTTACCAGTCTGTCTTGGTAAAATTACCAATAATCGGTAAAAAAAGTGAGATGGTAAAGGTACCAACGGACCTTGGTAAAAACGCCGAGAATTTTTTTTCAGTGTTTATTCAAGATGCAAGTTGGTTTCTTTCTGAAGCCTTAATTTCGTTCAGTTAGAATGGGACGAGCTCGGTTAAAAATCGAAAGGAACCCATCAACACGCATTAAAACAAACGACAACGACCGGTTAAGCGGCGCGGTCTTGAATTGGACGTATTTTTATCAAACAGAACTATGTGCATTATGACGTGAGCCCTGTTGCGCACATATTCTTATGGTTTTAAGGGCTCATGTCTTAATGCACATAGTTCTGTTTGGCAGAAATACGTCCACTTGACGCTTCTTCGCCCATGATATCCACGCATCAACTGGCCGTAGCATTGAACCAAGCCGTCTCGCTGGCTCCATTTTTCATACATAGATTAAGACCGAATAACGAATCGTCTTAATCCTCGTGATTAATTAATCATTCCCATTCCCATTCCGCCTCTCTTTCAACCCCACCCCCTTCATGAACGGATCGCTTCGAACAGGGGATCATTCCAGTATTCAGATGAGCCTCAGAACGCTAGTGTTTATACGCAGCCAAAAGTTCATTTTGAGAGCGGACGTGCTTCTTTTTAGAAATATCTCATGTTCCTGTTTCCCTTTCTTTCAGGATAGAAAGGAGGGGTGGATCATCCTTGAGATCAGACTCTTATCGGATGCGGCAGGTTGAGAGAGAGAGCTTAGAAAACTGCTCTCCACCTACTCCACCCCACCTCGACCATAGTCCCACCCGCTTTCAGATCCTATCTCTAATAGTACTCAAAGTCCTGAAATTTTGACCGCGTTAAGCAGAAAGGAACCAAGTCTCATCGGCCATCGCCAACTTTCATCGGATGATCTATTTTCTGCGGGAGAATGGTGCTGTAAATTATTTTGAAAAACAACGGTTTTCTCTGTGACGTGTAGCAAATTTTCTGAACTTTTCAAAAGAGTCTGCACAATCTTTCTCCTGTAAGAACGTGATTTGTTCCATAAAATTTGACAAGAGCTGATGTGATTTAGTTTCTTTCTAATTAGCGTGGTCCAGTTGTACCATGATGCTCTGCAGAAATGACGTATAATTATGCTTTATAATCACTCCAATAAATTCCTGAAGAATTATAGATTTAGAGGCAAGCTACCTTACCAGGAATCGAGGTTTTCATGCCTTTAAATGGACTACACTGGAAGAAAACACATTAGATCTAGAGTCCAGACTCTTAAAAACATCGACAAGAAAAAATACTCTTGATTCAATCAGAATTTAGCTTAAATCAAGAGCCAAGCCTCTTAATTTAAGCGGATTTCGTTTTGATTCAAGCAAAAATCCGATTGAATCAAGAGTATTTTTTCTTGTCAATGTTTTCAAGAGTCTGGAATCTAGATCCAATGTGTTTGTTTTTTTTTCCAGTGTACCTTTCGCAATTAAGAGCGACAAATTCCGGCTCGGTTCAGAAACAACGTACGAACCATTCGTTTCTCGACATGCACAAGTGTCCCAACGGATGAGCCAGAAAGTATGGTTCCTAATAATTGCAAAATGTAGTCCAAATAGAGGGAATACAGAGGGCAAAAATTCGACTCTGGACATGGCACAACTCGAAAACCCTGCAGTCCGGTAGTGATAAGATATGCGTGGAGGCGAAAAAGTCAAAACTGGATCGAGATCATCAGAAAATAACCATGCCACATCAAGTTGAAACTGAGAAAAAGAGGCTTAAAGTTTTATTACTCCTTGAGACTCAATTTAAAAAATAACTTGAACCCCTTCTTTCACGAGGTAAATATTTTTTCTGGACTTAGCATTTTTGATGGAAGAAAATGTACGACTAGTTGAGCTCAGGGCTTTTCATCAGTCAATTTTTTTTCAAAATGTCGGTTGGTTTGGTTCCTCTCGTGAACTCGGCCCAAATATGGATCATCGTTCAAGAATTCTTGGTAGCGAAAACTCACGATCACTATGAACTGAGTCATGGGGAACTCGTCGTTCCTCTGACGTAAGGCGGTATCTGTATTTCCAAATACGCCCGGGAAAGTGTGGAGTCTTACGGAGAAAAGGGCTTTTGTGGAAATTTGGATACGCCTTTACGTTAGAAGAGCAAAGAACCTAGGGAAGGGGAGTTCTTCCAACCTTACGTCAGGTTGAGTTTCTTTCAGCCCAACCTGCACTAACACCGCAGTGACGCAACCGTAAATTGTATTATATGGGATGTTTTCGCGGTGACGTGACACTTACAACGATAAAAATATCGGCTCACATCCCTCCCTTTTTTTGGATACCCTGATGTTGACGTGTTTCATAAGGCGAATCTACATTGGCCTTTTTGTATGTAAATCGTACATTTTATATTCTATGTATATAGCCCCGAGTATCGGAGAATTTGGTTCGTCGAATAGATAAAGACATGATAAGATAAATCGCTGTTTGATCGTTCCAATTTCTTCTGATAAAAAATTGTTAAGGGAAAAATTGTGAATATTTATCTTCAGGATTTTTAGACGCGCTTAAAAATATTGCGGATAAAAATTTAGCGAAACGCTCTTTTTCGCTTCTAATGCAAATTTTGCAACGCACTCCTCATAACAAAATCACTACTTATACGTTGAAACGCATTTTCTCGCTCGAACATTTTTATGTGCGTGTTTCCCTGAGGGGAAATTCAAAGGCCACAATTGCCTCGGACCGAGGCAAGCCTCCAGAAAAGCTAAACATGAAAAAAAGGAACCCGAAAAATGACGGGAGACTGCAAAATGAACAGCTTTGAATTTCCATGCTGGCGGAAAACTTTTCTTCACCTGTTTCCCTTTTTTCCACCCCTAATACTCCTCGGAGCGCAAGCGTGTGCCACTGTCGATAAACCGCGCAAATCCGGTCTAAACCCTTCGCGACCCGTGCTTTTTTCTTCGCATAGTCCGGGAATATTCCCGAATATCCAGATCTCCGTCGCTTGAGTTAACTTATTGTAAAGAGTGGCTCCATTACCCGCTCAAAACCGGAAATGCACTGAATCGAAAATGCCCGACTTCGCTGCATGGGAACGTAAGTCGAGGCTGCCAACGATGGTTGAATACACTTTTCCTTCGCTTTGAGAATGTGCGCTGCAGTGCTAAGGGAAAACGCCGTATGAGCCTTCAGACGTTGTCAAAATTTCCTTCGATAAAATACGAATTTCCAGGAAAATCCGTGATGATTTTTCTTTGAATTTTTCACAGAATTTTGGTCGCGGCCAGATCTCAATTATCAGAAAATTTCGAGAGAAAATATGCATAAGTCTCTTCAAAAATTAGCATTTTATCGGAGGAAATTTGACATCTCTCAAATGTTTATACGGCGTTTTTCCTTAGCATGA
Source organism: Bemisia tabaci (assembly GCF_001854935.1). Lineage (NCBI taxonomy): Eukaryota > Metazoa > Arthropoda > Insecta > Hemiptera > Aleyrodidae > Bemisia > Bemisia tabaci. The sequence goes on along the minus strand of NW_017547102.1, from coordinate 479,055 downwards.
CAGTGCGGTGCGCTGTTTTCCGCGGTGATCTGACAATCCTTACGAGTAACTCGCATCAAAAACTGAACGTCGGCTTCATTCGAATGGAAGAAGTATAGCAGGGCCAACGAGAGCAATAACGCAGGTTGCCGGAGATGCGCAAAATTTCCGGAATTTTTAGTGGATATCGATCGCTATATTCGAAAAATGCGTTACTGTGTGCCAAGGCCAAGGTTTCAACTAATCTCCAATTAAGTTACTTTTTTATTCGTTTTTACTTTAATTTGTTTTACCTCGAAAGAGAAAGCACCTCCGGTCAAAGAAAAAAAGTGTTGGAATAGTGTGGAAAAAGTGTGTGTGTAGAAAGTAGTATGTGTAGAAAGTAGTGTGTGTGTGAAAAAATTGTAGTACTACACTGGAAAAAAACACATTGTATCTGTTGAGTCCAGACTCTTAAATAACATCGACAAGAAAAAGTACTCTTGGTTCAATCAGAATCTAGCTTAAATCAAGAACCAAGCCTCTTAATTTAAGCGGGTTTCGTTTCGATTCAAACAAAAATCCGATTGAATCAAGAGTATTTTTTCTTGTCAATGTTTTCAAGAGTCTGGACTCTAGATCCAATGTGTTTTTTTTTTTCCAGTGTACTCCAATTTTTCGGATGACATGGACATTTCCAAATAACTGTGGTAGTACCATAACTCAAGTTGGCGCAGCACCGTAACGTTTGAATTAGTTACCTAATTTATTGGGACACTCTCACACTTAATTGGAAATGCCCATATCATGCGACAGCCCCAACCGCTTTTTTTCTGTGGTAAAAGTACTACAGTTAAGCCTCCAATTTCAAGTACACGGAAAAAACTATATAGGTTGCGCATTAACTGTTTAGATCATCTGGAGACAGCTAGTATGGCAATAGTGCTGAGCCCTAAAACTGTAGGGTCCAGCCCTACACTACCGTGCTATGGAAGAACGCCGTATGGACATTCAAGAGTTGCCAAATTTCCCTCGATAAAATGTTCATTTTTTAGGAAAGTTATGAGTATATCCCCTTGAAATTTTTCGGATTTTTTGATGGAATTGCGAGCAAAATTATCTGAGAAATTTGCGGAAAAATATTTTCAAGTTTACCAGGAAATTTTTATTATATCAAAAGTAATTTAGCAAAGCCTGAAGGTTCATACGGCGTTCTTCCATAGTACGGTAGTAGAGACTGTAAGTCTCAGCAGTACTGCCATACCAGCCGATTCGATTTTATTTAAGCAGTTAGTGCTGAGCACTAAATCGTTTTTTCCGTGTAAATACGGCCACTAATTGTTACCAGGATAATTGAAAACATCTAATTTTCCCGTCAAAAGAAATCGGAGGCAAGCTCATGAGACATTGCGACGAGCACCATTGTACCAATGGTACGAAAACGAAGCAGAACCGCTGCAAAAGGAGGGTCACTTCATATGGAGGGTGCGCCTAAAGTCCCTTTATACTGAGAGTCAAGACAACACTCCCTCGTTAAGTCACAAACGGGAATAAAGATTACACAAGTTGAACTTTTTTGTGATCTTTGATCGACCCATTCTCAAATTCCTCTCTCCGTTCCTTCTCTCATTCCGTTTATTCCTTATCGAACCCATAATTCCTCGGTCCATCCCAGATTATAATCTTTGCAATCGGTGAAAATGTAATTTTTATTCCAGTTTGTGACACCGTGGAGGCCTAAAATACGGGAACCAATCAGAAATGGATTCACATTGTCTTGACTCTCAGTATAAAGGGACTCTAGGTGCGCCCAAAAGCAAGAAAATTGGAGCTTTCGCCTTTTTAACAATGACCGATTCATCCGGCAACACTGAAAACTCGGCACAGAGCACAGCAAAGACGCAGTATCTGAGTCGCCGAGCTACGAGAAAAAACCCCGAATGTTTCCACGTTGAAATGGCTGGATGCGACGTCAAAACTTGGCGCGGATGCAGGGCTGCAGCTCCGCAGAGCTGTCAGAACTGGACGTCGGGAGGGATTTGCCGTTCGTTAAAAGGATTCCCGCGTAATAACTTCGCAACTTTCGACTTTAAAAAGCTGCAAAAGATGAATCGCTCCAACAGATAGCACCGGAATCGTCATCTAAGTTTCCGTCAGTTTGTGGCATAATTGACAGGCTCCTCTCAATTCGCCATCGACTCACGCCTCCGTCGGAGCGGTTCAACGCACCCGCGGCGCGGCGTGCTTTGCGATATATCAATTGATCTGACATTTAAACCTATGGAAAAGGATCGATAAATAGGGGGTTCGCAATAAACGTCTTAATAATCGATTCTTTACCATAGCTTCAAATGAGGAGATATGAATAGTCGATTATTCACGCCTCGCCACAGCAACGCACCCGCGGTTCTCTCGCGATGAGCGTTACAGAGGGCGCATCTTTGCGTTAGAATCCCCGGTCGATTTTTTATTTATTTTCATTTATTTTGAGAGCATTTTTTTCGCTATAAATAATCGGAAGGTTCTGGGTGATCTTAAAAGTAGGTTAATTTGATGAAGATGCTCCTGTTCTGTCAGGATGTCAATACTTCCTTGGTATTCAAGTTTGGTGGGGCATTTTCTTTTTGAATTCAGATCCGCAATGATTTTTTTATTTTATTTTATCTATGTACAATCGGCACTTACATTCTATAAATAATCTGGAGTTTGTGTCTGAGATTGTTTTTTTCTGGATAATAATAAAACTAGGTTAATTTTATGGCGAGGAGAATGTTTCGTCAGAATGTCAATATTTCCTCGATATCACAGTTCTAGAGGGGCATCTTATCTTTGACTTTAGATCCGTGGTAATTTTCTTTTAAATTTTATTTTTAATCATATAAACTGAGCATATTTATTCTAAAAATAATCTAGAGTTTGTTTTTTCCGGATAATAATAAAACTAGGTTAATTTTATGAAGGCGAGGTCATTTCGTCAGGATGTCAATACTTCCTTTGGGTATTACAGCATCGCAAGGAACTTTTAGCTTTGCGTTCATTTCAATCCATGAAGTTGGCATGTCTCTCTAGGTATAATAGAGTGAGAACGAAAACTTTGAAACACCGCAATGAAGATACGTGATTTGGCACTTTGGCCATCGATAATGTCGCAGGCAATTCGCGGTTGCCATCAATATGTGGGCAATTCATGTACTGCATCGATGAATGGAAATAATGCGCACTAGCATAATGGGGGCCTGATGGCTTATTTCAAAAGCATGATCCTGGTTTAAAGCGCCTTCAATTTTTGCGATACTCTACGCTTTGTCACGGAGTTAGTTTAGTTGCCTGTCCGATGTAAACCCAACTAAGGTCACGGATCTTGCTACATCTGCTCTCCTGAATGTGCCTAGTAGTAATTTTTTCGATGAGAAATAAGTGTTTATTTACATTAAAAGCGAAATAATCAGAACCCTAGTCTTGTTCTTCTATCCCTGTATTTTAGGTTTTTCTAATTGCTCACTGGTGGCTTGCAATTGCCTGCGATTGCCAACTGCCTACCACAAATATGTCAAGCTCGTTTGCTTGTGCAAACGAAGTTTGATTTCTACCAGCCATCGAGTTGAGCCAGAGAGAGTTAAGTAAGAAATGAAATCAACAATTCGATCTGTCCGTTCGTGAGACTTAAGTTTTGTAGAGTTCTCAGATGGAGACAACTATCGGACTACATTTTGCGATAAGGAACTACTATTTATTTTATTTTATGTATTTCCTTTACTGTTTAGAGAAAAAACGTATGTACCATTTGTCTTCCGATACAGATACGCGATTTTATGGATGAGCCAGTAATAGTGGTTCCTAATTGCAAAATGTAGTCCTATTTATCTCTGCGTCAACGTTGGTATTTCACCCTTTATCAAAGCTCAAGGCGGTTACGGAATGTTTCGCAAAAACCCAAGTAGCTTGATTCTGTGTTCCCAACAATGTTCCTTGCGTTGGCAGGGTTACGAGTTTGGACGTGGAAGCTAGTTACAACTTTCAGCCGTCACGGCGCACAGGCATAACGCGATAAGTCGCGTTAGTGATTGAATTGATGCGCTATTATAGGACATTCATCTGATCAGGGATTTTTGTTGATTCATATAATAATAATTGTAACTGTCCACTGGGAAAAAGGCCTTGAAAAAGTTTGGCTAGAACATTTTTGTCGAGTAGGACCAAAAAATCGAACTTTCCGATCTCGAATGAAGTTAGCGGCAAATAAGACCCAACTTAGTGTAACAAAGCCAATACCTATCTAAATAACCCTGACGTTAGTTCTGATCAGTGTCAGATCCTCGCTCATGAGCTACGTTTTCGCGAACACCATTCGGATACAGGTGAAAATTGACATCAGTGTCACGCACACTACGGGCTGATTATTGAAACTTATTGACGAATCGATAGACAAAGAAGACTGAGAGAAAATGGAGTGATCCTATTGGTGGAGGTGGATGGTTACAATGGACATATGAGTTAAGTATTAAACTAACTGTCAGCAACCCACGAGAGCCCCACTTAGTTCATCATTTGCATCCTTGATGTGAAACAACCACTAAAACTCAAGTTTCAACCAATAGAATCGTTCCATTTCCCCTTGATCACATTTGCCCATGGCTTTGTCTATCAGTTTTGAAAATCAGACCGCTGGTCTCTAAAAATGTGATTATTCACGAGAAGGGGGTGAGTGCCGCAAGACGAATCAAAAGTGAGCTATTATATTGAAAAATGTTGCTTTATTTGATTATTCGAATTGGGCTCCTTCGTCAGAAACCTAGATCGTTACTCTTAAAGGAACATGACCATGCAAATTCTCTATTTAAACAAACATGTAACTAAAGTCGCAAATCGCTACTAGCTGGCAAGCCAGGGAGCTCGCGGCTCGCCGAGTCTAACCGGTGGCGCTACGGTGGTAGCGGGGTTCGTCCCTAATCTAATAAGAACAGCCATACGTTTCAACTAATAGGATCGCTCATTTTTTCCCGAGTCTTCTTCGTCTATTAATTTCAATAACCAGTGTTCAGGTTTGAGCATTTTTCAACACTGACTCGAGCATACTTTGTTGCTTACCTCGGTGTCATATCTGACCCAAAGGCAAGTAATTTATAAGCAGATAAATTCCGCAAATTCAGCCAGGTTTATCCTCGTGTGCACAAAAATTCTTACAAAAAACCTGAATTTTATGATTATAGGGTCCCCCCGCCCAACAGCCTCCCCGAGACCCTATAAAACTGGGCACCCAGGCTAAATTCGCTTCTCCGTATGTGTAGAAGACTTCCTGATGGTTTCATGCTTGTAACCGGAAATGCATGATCTTATGTGCTGGTTACACGCTCAATTTCCCATCAATTTCCGATCAAATGGTGACTGGTGCGCACCATCTACCATCAAATTTTTGCGGCCTGCAAAAATTTGATGGTAGATGATGGAACCGTAGGGCTCATCCTTCATCTGATTTCCACACAACCGTGCTTATATTTCATGCTCATTTCAATCAACACGCTGTTTTAATTAATTTTACTCATCAATCTAGATAACTCTCGACTGCCATCTTGATCATCATTTTGATCGGAATTTGTCGGAAATTTGAGCGTGTAACTAGGTCACTAGGGATATTTCTTGCTAATCCGACGCACTAAAGCGCCACTTACCACTTTTCCCCCGAAATCCTGGCGAATAAACGGTAACACCACTTCAGGACGGTAATAGACGCCATTAGCTCTTGACCACTGTGCCGCGCATTCCGGGAAAACCGCTCGCAGCCGATAAAAGCCGCTGGAAACTCCGACAGAGATAATTTTGTTGTCATTTAAACTTGAGACGGGCGGACCACCGACGGGAGCGCTGAAGGGCCGGGGGGGCAGGGGGGCTGCATTTTGACAGATGTTTCTGCCCACACCGATCCCAACCTCGCCAGGGGTTCGTGTTTGCATTCTGCTGTTTGCCCGCGCCGCCGCGCCGCGAATGCCCCGACAAAAGCAAAAGTTCCGCGCCGGGCAAGTTGGAGCCATAAAAACCGACGGAAAGTTCGGTTGCATTAGCATACTCGTTCCCATTGTCCGTGAGACGGTCGCGGGTAGAAACCGCGTAACTGCTGTGGTAAGCGGTGTGCGGATAGGTTGTTTGCGCTCGGCGGGTGGGTGTATATTTAAAAGCGGGAAAACAACTTGATGAGGGAGACCGATCAGAGCTTTCGCGCGTCCCGAGAGCTTCCGAGCTCCATAATTTAGCGGGTCAGTGAGTTCCGAAAATGTTTTAAGGATTCATGCGTGGTCGTTGCCGCCTTGCCGCGGGGGCGCGCAGCGATTTTCTAACTTACATAATGCTTGATGAGTCGGTTGTTGGGCTGTGGGTGCGATTAGTTCGGATTTTGTGGTTGTGAGCCCTCAGAATGCATTAATGTTGGATAACAGTCCGAGAAAAAAAGGAGGAAAAAGAGAAAAACAAATTCGTCGAGTGTTTTTTCAATTAAAAATTTGAAAATCTCAATATCAGGAAATACTCGCTTCGACTTGTAAAACCGCTCATTGAAAAACAAAGTTCATTGGAAAAAAAAACACATTGGATCTAGAGTCCGGACTCTTAAAAACATCGACAAGAGAAAATACTCTTGATTCAATCGGATTTTAGCCTAAATCAAGAACCAAGCTTCTTAATTCGAGCGGATTTCCTTTTGATCGAAGCAAAAATCTGATTGAATCAAGAGTATTTTTTCTTGTCAATGTTTTCAAGAGTCTGGACTCTAGATCCAATGTGTTTTTTTTCCCCCAGTGTGCGCCATGGCACGCTTCGATGCAATGCGTGAAGTATCCCTGTTAGGTTTGTAGGCGACAGTGCGCGTTTTGCGCAATGCGTGAAGTATCCCTGTTAGGTTTGTAGGCGCCAGTGCGCGTTTTGCGCAATGCGTGAAGTATCCCTGTTAGGTTTGTAGGCGCCAGAGCGCGTTTTGCGCCGGCATGCAAGCCGCCGTTCTGATCTGTGTTAGGCTCTAATATTTAAACACATGGAGTCAGCGGTTCACAACTAATGATTTTCAAATGTTTGCATATACTGCATGGATTATTCTGCATGGATATAGGTATGCGTTAAAGGAGAACATGATGTGTGTTCCGAAAAATGAAGGTGGTTCCGTGTCAAATTTAATTGTTTCCAAAGCACTTTAATTTGCCTTTTATCATCTAGTTTTCAAGAGTCTGGACTCTAGATCCAATATGTTTTTTTTCCCAGTGTTCGGTCGTATGTACCAAAGTTCGGTGTTCCATAGTATCCCAACTAATTCGGTTCGTGTAACGGAGCTTGTGCGGTAAAGTGAACTGTCAAACTAAGTTTGGTCTCATATGCCAAACGTTCGGTTACGCGAACCGGAAGTTCAGTTTGACAAACCGAATATTTGGGTTGATATGGAACACCGAACACAACGTTCGGTTCACATGACCGAATTTTTATTTTCAGCGTTCCACTTTTGCTGTGCCCTCTTTGTCAATAGCCATGTCCATGAATTTCAATAATCAATGCGCTGACTCACATTGCTATCGAGTAAAGCGTCAGACGTACAAGAACCGACCATTTCAACCTAAAGGATCGCTTCATTTTCCTTGCGTCTTCTTTATCAATAGCCATGTCCATCAATTTCAATAATCAGCAGCTGACTCGCATTGCTATCAAGTAAAGCATTAGACGTGCAAGAACCACCAATCTCGACCAATAGGCTCGTTCCATTTTCCCTTTTTCTTCTTTGTCTATGGCGTTGTCCACTTTCGATTATCAGCCCGCTGACCCACATTGCTATTAAAATAAGCATCAGATGTACAAGAACCACACGTCTCAACCAATAAGCTCGCTCCATTTTCCCTTGTCTTCTTTGTCTATCGCGTTGTGCACTTTCGATTATCAGCCCGCTGACCCACAGTGCTGTTAAAATAAGCATCAGATGCACAAGAACCATACTCGTTCGAACCAATAGGCTCGCTCCATTTTCCCCTTGTCGTCTTTGTCTATATCGCGTTGTCCACTTTCGATAATCAGCCTGCTGATCCATATTGCTACCGAATAAAGCGTCAGACATCATGTAGCTGTAAATCACTACAAATCCAGCACACCAGGACTGAAAAATTCGGTCTTGTTCAAATGTTTGAATCACCCGCGGATTGCTCCGATTAAACTCCCTCCTCAGTCCCTAAATCCCTTTCAGATCGAGCGCAGCTGGCTCGCAGTGGCGGGTTCCCATTCGGGGTGGGAAGTGAGAGAACGATTCGTTCAAATTTAATGGCTCGCCGCACAGTGGATCGAGTCAATAGGAGATTTCGGACAAAATTTGGAAACTTGAAACGCTCATTAATCCGTTTATAAGAAACTTTGAGGTTCTAAAAGTGGTTCCATTGGTTTCCCCGTGAAATTTTCTTCCAGAAACACCTCTTAAAATTTAAAATGTGACGAAGTAAACATGAAAATTCGCAGTTTTAGTCAAAAATTTTGTGTCCGGCCTCTTTGATTGACTCGATCCACTGTGCGCCGCGGAAATCCGTGCGAAGGTACATCCACTTTGATAAACTGCGCGCATTTGTTTCAATAGCGGACGGGATGAAAACGCACGCATTATGATTGAGAGGAATTTTTAACAACTCGACGCAATCTTCCGCGAGTACGCTCAAACAGCGGGATTAAAATGAAGACACGAAGTTGGGGATAATAACGTCGCTGCCCTGAAGTAAGGGCGTATCTCTACTTTCAAATGAGCCCCGAAAATATAGACTTTTACGGAGAACAAGGCTCATGAAGAGTTTGTGATATGCCTTCAGTCCAGTGGAGCTACGATAAGTATAACGGATCCGAGGGGTGCGACGCGCGCCGCGAAGAAAACCTGTTGCCATTATCGACGACATTTTTGTGGGATTTTTTTTTAGACAATGCGTATCCTGGATTCTTAAAGGTGTGAACTTAAAGTACTTTTCTGACTGGATATGAAGAGGAAGTAGAATTGGACCGAGTTCGTCCTAGAAAGGAACCAATAACCCACACTAAGCTGAAACTGAGAAAAAGAGGTTTGAAGTTTTATTCCTGCATGAGGTTCAATGTAGAGAATAAACTTTAATCTCTCTTTTCAAAAAATGATTTCTGTTTTCCGACTATAATTTTCTGCAAAGGAAAATATACGGCTAGTAGAACTCGAAAACATTTTAAACTCGCACACAATTAGGTTGGTTCCTTTCTGTTAAACTCTGTACAATTGAGGGGCTTGGAGAACAAGGCGAGAATTAATGCAGTTTTTAGTACTTTAAGAATTATGTGTTTCAAGTTTCAAATTACATGGAGGTTCATCCCATGGCGGAGAAAAAGTTTAAATTCAGTTTTTTATCCTCAAAAATTGGATTTCAGCGATGGATTTTAAGACTGGTTTAAGTTGGAATAATTAATACCCCAATTTTTATTCAAAAACTGCAATCATGCATGCAGTTTGGTCTCCAAGCCTCTCAATTTCCACGAAGAGAATGTAGTTATCTTGGAAATCGCGTCTCGCATCCTCGCATTTTCGCCCTTAACGTTCGAGGTGGGTCGGAAAACATTTTCAGTGCAGTCAATAGTCACCTGTTTGAAGATTTGACCAATGTTAAGAGGACTGAACTAATGTTAGGAGGACTAAGCCAGAGCTAAATAAGAACATTAATATCTTAATTCGGAGTTACTTTCGATCATTTTCGCCGCACAAATCGTGTTTTGCGTGAAAGTTTAAAGCTGAAAAATATATCAAAATGCTTGAATTCATACCTTGACTAGTCCATTGTTATGAAAACAAATTTATTTCATTTTTAAACTTTGTGGTTTTTAAAATTAATTATTAGAGGAAAATCAAAATCAGTCACAAACGAATATGCGAGTTTTATAATTAACCATTTTTAGCGTCACTCTACTATAAGAGTATCCAAATGTCATAAGTAAACAAAATCTTTATCGTCAATCGTGCACGGCGAATCTGCGTTCCACCCTTGAATTAAAATCATGTATTAAAAAAGATCGAATATATATAAGCTCAGACCGAATAAATATTCTAAAGGAAGCATCAAGTATCCCTCTCCAAACTCCTAAAATAAAATTCAATAAACCAATATCCTCATGATGAGCTAAAAAAGCTCAAACTTCCGTGTATTGTTAATAGTTAATTTAATAATACCATAAAAATGCAGTTGAATCAGTGAGAACGAAAACACACCAACTCGGAAAAATGAAAATAATCAAGACACGCACAAAACTGCATATTAGGTGAAGAAGTTAGTCTAAGAAAAATATTTTTGGTGCCTGAAAGCAAGAATTTAAGGAAACTTTAAACGTCCCAGTTGGCACAGATACGGTAACTTCAATGACCTTTATGAAAATTGTCTGTCCTTAGTGAAAAGACAGCATTTTCGAGGTACCGAATCGGTGTGTTTCCGTTCTCACTGATTCGATTTTGGGATTGATGAGTTCAAAATTTCAACAAATAAAGTGCCTGATAAAGGATTAAATTGTAAATTTAAGTATAAGTTTAAAAAACTTCCTCCTTAAGTTCTTCCTCCTTAGATTTCTATCTTAATATACCCCGATATGGCAAGTGGAGGGAAATCTGTCAAATGGGAGCAGGGAAATGATAAGCAACGAGTTTGGGGGGATGCAGTTTTATTCGTGCTAATAATGAGATCCGCGCCCGCAGAGAAAGCATCTTGGCGCCCCGCAGCCGCAGGTTGAGCATGAACGATGCAGTAAATTACTTTAATTTGTGGCGTCTATTTGTCACTCGCCAAGTGTAACATCCTTTTCTTCACCCTCATTTTACTTCACTTTACCTTCGCCTCGCTTTACCTCCCCTTCCTCCGATTCAACCCCACCCGTGGGCATTTTCATGGAGACCGCCGGCCGTGGTGCTGCACCACTCGTGCACATGGAGGAAATGTGTGATGCGTTTCGTAGATCGTTTTCGATAGTGGTTTGATGTATCGTTCGGTTCAAAACAATAGAACATAACCTCAAACAAAATTTTCAGGATTCCATACTGTTGGTCTTACAGAACACCACCGATACAGTGGTAAAAAGTTCCAAAAATTAAAATTATAGTCAAAATTATTTTTTGAACTCTAATACCAGTAGGAAGGGGGGGGGGGGGAGTGTTCAGCTCAGGCAGTTTGCATTGGAATATTGAGTTGGAGTCACTCTGAGCGGAACACTCTCCCCCCTCAGTTTCGTATTGGTACGCATTAGAGTTCAAAAAATAATTTTGACCCTAATTTTAATTTTTGGAACTTCTTGGCGTTGTTTTCCCTGCGAAATGGTGTGGACCCAGCACCATTTCTCCACCTTGTTACATACAGTTTGGGCGGTGCCGGACACGGGAGCTGTCAGCAATAGTTTTCGGGTGCACTGCAGATTGCGAAACGACGGGTGGCGCGACTGCGGATTGCACAGGAGTTAGGGCGCTCGTATGATGTAAACAAACTTTGGCCGCGGGATTGAAGAATTGAATCTCTAAATTGAATCGGACATCTGAGGAACTAACGAACAGCTTGTGGATGCTTGTGGGCTGTAAAAATTGACGACCTGTAATACAGATGGACAAGATTCTAAAAACTCTCTGACTTTTAAAAAGAGGTGGCGGGGGATTCAAAACAAGTTGATGCTGTACATGCTAAAGAAGGTTTTATATATGAAGCGGAAAATTTATTAAAAATGAGAAATTTAGAAAATATTGACTCATCAAAAACTAATTAGCAATAAATGCGCGCAAAAAATGCGCAATAAAATTCCGGAAAGTTTTGCTTTGAGCGCTTGAGTCTATATACGCAATATAGCAGCAACTTCTAACCGTCAAGTGGTGGCTCTGCGGTAGCGCGCTCGCTCAGTATGCAGGCGGGCCCAGGTTCGATTCCCGGGCGGCGCGCCTAATTTTTACGACCGAATTTTATATTCTCACACATTTTCACATCGATTCCCATTTGATACATTAGATCTTAAAACATCAATTAATTTACAACCATCAACGATCAATAACTTCTTCAATTTTAGTAGTATAGATTTTTTTTGGGAGGGGGGAGGGGTCACGCGCGCGATATTCTCGCCAATCACTGTACTTTCACATTAGCAGACGACCCGCTCCGCCCCCTCACATCGACATATTTCTCCCGAATGAGTCATGAGTCATGTCGCCCGGTCGTATGAGTCATGATTTTTCCCATCATTATCCAGAAAATGATAATGAAAAATTGTAGCGTTTTTAATTTGAATGTTCGTAGTAATTATTTTCATTATCATTTTCTGGATAATGATGGGAAAAATCATGACGCATACGGGTGATCGGGAGAAATATGTTGATGTGAGGGGGCGGAGCGGGTCGTCTGCTAATGTGAAAGTACAGTGACTGGCGAGAATATCGCGCGCGTGACCCCTCCCCCCCTCCCCAAAACAAATCTATACTTCAAATTGAAGAAGTTATTGATCGTTGATGGTTGTAAATTAATTGATGTTTTAAGATCTAATGTATCAAATGGGAATCGATGTGAAAATGTGTGAGAATATGAAATTCGGTCGTAACATTTTGGCGCGGCGCTCGGGAGTCGAACCCGGGCCCTCCGGACCGCTGGGCGAGCGCGCTACCGCAGAGCCACCACTTGACAGTAAGGGGGTGCAGCTATACTGCGTATATACATACATATACACTCAAGCGCTCAAAGCAAAACTTTCCGGAATTTTTTTGGGGTGTTTCTGGAGGGCATTGGAAAAAACAAAAAAATATGGGTCAAATAAATTCATCCAAAGAGTTCGTACGAATTTTTTCAGCCCGATCGGAGGCGGCAGCTTGGGAAGTTCTCCTTGTTAGGGGGATTAAAATACAAGAGGAGAAAGGTAAGGCCTTGTCGCTGCACGGGACGTTTTCATAGGATTTGTCCCAAGTTCGAATCGCAAGAATGAAACTTCTGGGATTTTTCCCAGTTACCGTCTCCACGAGACGGGGCTCATACAGTCCTGCGACTAGTTTGCACGAGAAGATAAATTAGATAAAGTCGAGTATTTAACCGGGAATTAAAATACTAATTGCACTCAATTGACAATTATACACATTATTTTAACGAAACGAACATTAACAATGGAGTAATGAATAAAATATCGCACAATTCGTTTCACTTCTTCCTCTCCTCTCAGTGGGTCCTAGAGGTACAAGTACCATACTTGGTACTGGGAAAAATATTGATTAACTCAATATTTTTCTCAACTTCGTTAGTGGAATTTAACGCTGGGAAAAATCTCGTGAAACGGCCCGTGGAGACAAGGCCTAAAGAAAAAAGTAAAAACATTTAGAGCGAAAAGAATCACTCTCAAAAATGGGCAACCACTGTTTGACCAGTTATTCCGATTAATCAGTCCACTGCCCCTTCTTTTAAATCGACACAATTCCCCTTTACCTGCACTTCTCTGTAATATACCGTTAAAAAAAGGCAGCGTTCGGCCCGCAGTCCGGACAAGAAAACTTCTAAAAGTCAAAGTTCTAAAATGAGCCACACGCTTCATATAGGTATTGTTCATATATTCTCGCGGAGCGCCCTAACTCCTGTGCAATCCGCAGTCGCGCCACCACCGTCGTTTTGCAATCTGCACCCGAAATCTAATGCTGACAGCTCCCGTGTCCGGCACCGCAGTTTGGGCCACTTTTTAGCGTTTTTCTTTCATATAGTGGTAAATGAGGTAACAATTTCTTGTCTAATTATTGAAAGAAATATAGCAAAATGTATTTTACATGCATACAAAACAATAAATATGTATCAATGTGGGCTGCTTTGCCTATAGAATCGCTTATTTATGATAAATATAAAGGGGGGGGGGGGGTGATACCGACTCAGCTACTGATTAGGCTGGCTGGTTTCGATACACAATTATACATACCGAATTTCGCGTTGCTCTAAAGAATTAAAATCCTCGAGGTATTATGCTCACAAAAGAGTGCGGATAAAAGAGCTTCGGAAAAAGGGCAATCCTCGCTAAACCTCATGCTAGGCTGCCTGAATGTGGGGAGTACTGCATCGAAAAAATGTTTCTGTTCCCGAGTCCGGAAAACCCTCCGGTTTTCGCTTTGATTCTCCTCTATTTTTCTCCACCGTCATCCCGCAGGTTTTCGGGCTTCGTTGCTCTTTTGTTCTTCTTTTGTTTTTTTTTATTTTTTTTGTAAATCCTTGCTTTTGTTTTTGCAGCTGTGTCAGGATGAGTGTCATACATATGTGAGTGTGATGAGTTGCCTTTCAAACAGTTAAAATTTCGTGGGATCCTAAAGTAGCCAGACGTTCACTTTCAAAAGTAGTAGCGTCTGTAACTCATTGCATTAAAAAGACAGGAGCTATGCCGCACCGTGGATCGAGTCAATGTGAGAGTTCGGACAAAATTTGAAAACTTTAAAAGCTTGTAACTCCGTTCATACAAAACTTTGAGGTCTTAAAAGTGGTTCCATTGGTTTTTTCGTGAAATTTTCTCCCAGAATAATCCCTGAGTATATAAAATGTGACGAATTAAACATCAAAATTTGCAGTTTTTTAAAAGTGTCTTGTCCGACCTCTCTGCTTGACTCGATCCACCGTCCAGCGTGCTGCCAGAACAAAATTCGCACTGGCGCCTACAAACCTAACCGGATACTTCAAGCATTGCGCAATGCGTGAGGTATCCGTTAGGTTTGTAGGCGCCGTCGGTTGGCCGCACTACCTGGCCTTATCTTCATCTATATACAGACGGCGCTTCGCGCTTCTCAGACTTTGCCTTGCAGGATCCCGTAAGTTCACCATAGCCAAGGACGATTTTTGCAAACCTCGGGCTCGTGTAACGTCCAGTAGTGTCAGTCTGGGACTCGATACTTACGAGGAGTAACAATGCTTTGCCATCGTAAAAGTACAACATATGGAAAAAAAACCCTTTGCGTGGGAGGAAGAAACCCGAATGTCGTGGATAGACAATTAGACATCAATTCCACGCTCGGGGGTTCTCAAGACTTTAACCGGGCAGACTACTAGCATTTCAGCGTAAAAACAGCTTATGGCTCGTCGCGGAATCTCGCCGATAGACATAAATTGGACTTCATTATGCAATTTGGACCTATAAATTCCGGCCCGGTTTAAAACAACGTATGTGCCATTAGTTTCCCTGTGCACATAAGTGTTTTTTCAGATGAGCCAGACATTATAGGTCCAAATTGCAAAATGTAGTCAAATTCCACAGTGGCCTCAGAGGTAAGAAACAGGAACCCGGCGGCGGGCTGAGGTTATAGTAACGTTTCATCCATTTTAAGTAAAAAAAAATGCATAAAAGTTGTTGTGTAACTTTTAATGAGCATTTTTTATGATTATACAGTACTGGAAACTTAATATTTCAGAAAATTCACGCAACAGTTTCCTCTCTAAAATAAGAATTAGCACTGGACATTTTAAAACACCGCAACCAAGAAATGCCCTTTCTGCACCAACGTCTCGATTGGACTACATTTTGCAATTGGGAACTATAAATTCCAGCCCTGTTCAAAAACAACGTATGTGCCCTTAGTTTTCCTATGCACATAATGGTTTTTTCAGATAAGCCAGAACTTATAGGTCCAAATTGCAAAATGCAGTCCAATTATTCCTGTTGAGATGAAAACGAAGCTCCAGAATCATGAACGGACCTATCTCAAGGGGTTGGCCTGGTCCATGCTGCAGTGCTAAGATAGAACGCCGTAAAAATATTCGAGAGTTGCCAAATTTCCCTGCACTGGAAAAAAAAACACATTGGATCTAGAGTCCAGACTCTTGAAAACATTGACAAGAAAAAGGACTCTTGATTCAATCAGATTTAAGCTTACATCAAAAGGAAACCCGCTCAAATTAAGAGGCTTGGTTCTTGATTTAAGCTTAAATCTGATTGAATCTAAAACTTCTTGTCGATGTCTTAAGAGTCTGGGCTCTGGATCTAATGTGTTTTTTTTCCAGTGTGGATGTATTTTTGACGAAATGTATGCATATTTCCCCTTGAAATTTTCAGATATTTTAGATCAAAGTGCGAACAAAATAGTTTGAAAAATTGTAAGAAAAGTATTTACAATTTCCCCAATGAATTCATATTTTTTTCAGAGAAAATTTGGCAACGCCTGAAGGTTCATGCGGCGTTCTTCCTTAGCGTGGCAGCATGTAGAAGTCGGTATAGATAGAGGTCAGTCGTGCTCCACGGCGCCCTCGCATCCATCACCCGCGTCCATTGTACACATGCGGACCTCTTTAAGCTGAAAAGGTGTTCAAGCACGGGCGATTATAAATACCGCCCTCTCTTAAATGAAACTTACCTCGCGCTAGAATCCAGCGTGTTTTCATGTTTGGAATGCCCGCGGAGGGAGAGGGGCTCATTCAAGTTTAGAGAGGGAGTTTTCTACCAGCGCGAGGTTGCCTCTTCGTAGATTAAAATCCACGAAAAAGTAGAAAATGGACCACTACACAAAATACGAATTTAAGCATTCTGATACATGTTTCTTGACAAAAAGTTGACGTGAAACATGATTTGCGCAACGAAAATCTCCTAGCAAAGATATTAACGTCTTTATCTCATATTGGTTACGGGGAATTTGAAATTCCCGCTCACAAGAAACTCAGAGCTCTACGTGAGTCAAATCGCGCACTACAATCGAGTAATGTTAATTTCCCATCATGTGTTGTTCAAACTATAAGCAATTTGCTATAGCTGAGCCAAAACGTCAAGCTTGAGATAGCCAGATTTTTATATCGTAGAGGCTGTCATGATAACGTTTAGCGCGCGCGATGTGAGTCACGCAGAGCATTGAGTTTTCATGAGCAGGTGGTTTGAATTCACTCATCAAGAATCATTAAATATCTTCGGAAGGAGTTGATTCCGGTAATTTTCGTTGCGCACACCGTGTTCTACGTGAAATTTTTGTTAAAAAACATGTATTAGAACGCTGAAGTTCGTACCTTGTCCAGTGGTCCATTAAGGGTATTCATAGTTGTTAACACAGTTTTCCTTAGTAAGCCACATATCGATGGTCAAACTACAAAAATGCGTACGTCTCAGTTTGCGGCGTTCAGACTTCCTGTCATACCTCATATTTTTCAAAAAATGATGTTGACTAGTTTTCTATCGAAAATATAAAGTATGACAGGAAGGTTGCATTTTCTCGAACGGAGTTTCGCGGTTTCGCAATTCGTATTGACAAAAACTCATCAATACACTTTTTGGAAAAAAATGAGTTAGAAGTAGTTTTGAAATCAATTAAATGTAGATATCTACCTGTTAAACGTTCAAAGTCAAAAGGTATTTTGAACGTGATATTAGGCTTTAAAAATCATTGACATTGAGTCTTAAATCGGTGTAAAAATTAAAATTTCAATTTCTCGGCTCAAACTGGATGAAAATTAGTGCGCCTGTGTTGAGTTCCATCCAAATTAACATTTAATTCTTCGCAGATGTGATCTATGTCAAACATGATTCAGCAGGAATCCGCAGATAAAGAGGAACGCCTTCAACACACTGCGTAATTTCTGTGCAAAATTATGATACCACTATTCGCGCGTCACGACAGTCATGTTGCATAATCGGCTAACTGAAGGCGAATCTTAGGTTCCGGTCGCATACCGAGAGACGCCTCTAATAAATTGCGTGATCTCAATGCGAAATTTTGATATCACCATTCGTGCGTTACGGCAGTCATTTTGTATAGCTGGATAATTGAAGGCATTTATTATTTCCCATCACCATTAATGTTTGACTACAGCTAAAAGATGACAATTTTTGCAAAATGAGGGAGAAAAAGAAAGAGGAAATGAAAATAGGAAGATGCGAAACTATAAAAAGCGATCCTTTCAATTCTTAATTAACTGTGACTGCCCATTAAAAAATGACCTTGTTGCACCAAGCACCGAATCGCGTTTTGATGGTTTAAGTTGTGATGTTCAAACATTTTTGTTATAATAGATCAACGGAAAATAATAGGATCCGTCTAAACGCTTAGTTTAGGTCCAACATTAAAGCAAGTAAAATTATTTTTGCAATCTACGAAAAAATTGGGCCCTCAGGAGAAAGATTAAAGAATTTGTAGGTGTCTGAAATTTGATGAATTTCATGTTTATGATGGAACTACTGAGAGAACTAAGCACAAGAAAATCCTTGATTTCTAAATCGAACGATTATAGAAAGGGAAAAGACAAAATAACCGAATCTGCTAAAATACATGTGTTGAAATGGAAAATGCCACCAGCTGATGTCACAAGCCGGTACGTTTTCTCACTTCTAAATCCCTTTTTCCACAAGTTCCCATATCAGAAAAATTTATGAAAAATACTGCGAACTCGGTCCATTAAACACTCTCAAATGAAGCACTACATTTTTTCGTGCAAATTTTCCATAGCGGGAGCGCCTCTGAAAATAAATTCGAGCCGTGACTTTCTTCCCTCATTTCAACAAAAATCTAAGTCGTGGCTACAAAGAGCATTTCAGAATCCGGAACAAAGTAAACTCGGCCGAGAGTGAAAAATTCTGAGGGAAAACGGGTTTAATTCACGAAACTCTGTTTCGCGGATTTTTGCGTTTTCCTTATTGCTGTCAGCTTGCGGATATTAACGGGCACCAGCATAGACTACCACTCTGTGCAGTTGAGGATTTTTATAACTTATATGCTAGTTCCTTCCGTTTCTCTCTCGATTCCAGCCTCACGCTGGGCGCGCGACCCGTTGAAAAAAGTTTCGGTTTTGATCAATCGCCCAGCTTTCCGTTCAATTAGAGATTGAGGTAATGTAATATTTAGATGCCGAGAAAGTTGAAATTTATGAATTTGGATGAGGGCTCGTCTAGCCTTTTGTCCGGCTTTTCAGGATAGGTTTTCCTCATTGTTTGACTACAAAAGCGGATCTGGCTGAGAAGTGAATACACAGTTCCTAGCAATTCTGCTCGGTCCAACTAGATTCTTAAGCTAGGGCGTGATTGTGTAGTCTAGGTTGTGCTGAATTTGCACGAGTGCGAATTGAGGGTCTTGGAGGACACGGCGCATAAGTGCAGTTTTTGAAAAAATTGAGATATTCATGAATTCAATTAAAACTAGTTGGAAAGTATAATCAGTGAAAAATGCACAGCTGATACTACACTGGAAAAAAGTCGCTTAGATCCATAGTCCAAGGACTATTAAAAACATTGACAAGGAAAAAAATCTTGATTCAATCAGACTTTTTGCTTTAGTCAAGAGGAACTCTGCTAAATCAAGTGGCTCGGCTCTTCGATTCAAGAAAAAATCGGATTGAATCAAGAGTATTTCTTCTTGTGAATGTTACTAAGAGTCTGGATTCGAGACCCAAGCGACATTTTTTTTCCAGTGTAACTTTAAAGCATCAACCATGGTGTTTAAAAATTTCCTTTTTGCAGTGAAGCTCCACGTAATTTTGAAACTATAAACACGTATTTCTTGAAATAGCAAAATTTGCACTTACGTGCATTGTTCTCGAAGCCCCTCAATCAGTTCCGTGTTACTTAAAGTGTATTTACGTTTGGCTGCCATCTTTCTTCATTCGGCCACTTCCATTGTTGCCGAGTTTAGACTTTGTCCAGGTGGCTACTGTCACCCATTTTGTGCGAGCCGTGGCGTCTTTTGCGTGCGTTATATGCAGCGTTGTAGCTTTTCTCCCTTTTTTATATTTTCAGCGAATTTCAGATTTTATTTTTTTTACTGCCTGCACAAGCAGGATAATATCGGACCTTTTTGGAGACTTTTCTTACAGTTAATGGAAAATTATTAAGATAAAAGAATATGCCATTGATATTACACCATAAAATTTATTTTGCAGAAATAAGTTTTGTAGAGGTCGGAAAAAAACAACTTCTATCAAATTTCCAACGGTGCGCCTCCCCTCTCCTCTTTCCTGACGGACCTTCGGGGATAATTCCTTCCTCCAAAGTGGCACGCAATTTGTTAAAATAAAATGGAATAATGCCTCAGCTGGAAAACTGCCTTCATTTAGACGTGATACCAGACCATAGCACCGGTGTTCAAATAGTTGCATCCTCCACTTGATTATGTGTCAACGTCTATGGCACGCCCTGCTGTGACAGAATATGCGTGACGATGTTAATGGTATTGATTATATAAGGGATGAAACCTTGCTGCTCAATTCTTTAATTCATTTTTTTTGAATCATTAATATGAACTTCGAAGAATTCAGACTTTCAGCGATTCTACCTTTTTCTATTTCACTCGAGAGGTTGCCAGATTGTGCGATAAATGTGAATATTTTACATGGATTTGAATTGGGAAAAGTGTTAATAAAGCAACTTATCTGGCAACAATAGAGTCCGGGAGGGAAGAAAGGCTGCCTTTCTGGGAAAACCCATGATTTAGCCGGAAATTTCATTAAAACAATTGATTCCGTTTGAAGCAGATATTGTATACTAATAAGGGAAAGCTATTTTAAAATAATAATTGTAAATGGACACAGATGCCACAGAAAGGGAAAAAGGAAAGGGAAAGGAAATGAAATGAAATGAGGATATGATTATACTAATATGCAATAAGAGAGAATAAAACAAAAACATCAGAGAAATTTATATGCGATGAAAGTATAAAAAAACAAGCAGTGAACTCCAACACAATGTGTTGATAAGGCGCGTCATTAACTCACACATATCAACCCCTTTAGTTTTCATTTACAGAGATTTCAAAATAGGCAAGTAGCACAACAAGAGAATTCATACTATCCAACTCTTCGACGACGCACTTTGACGAGACCGTGTATTGTGAATGTAGAAAGCCATTCGAACGAGTTTAAGTTTTTTGATCTGCCCCCAGCAATATCTTATCAGATTCTTAAAGAAAAGTGCTACGGAATAATTTAAGCGAAGAAAGGAAAATTTTTGTCGAACTCCTGAAAGATACAGTCGATTTAAAGGTATTTTTGGGGCTAAAATATCCAAATCACCGGTACCTATTATAAATCCCGATATATTATTGAAAAGAAATTGACTCGATATAAATGTAATTGCATTAAATATGTCTTGATTTTGTTATTTTAAACGTATTTTCATGCAAAGAAGTTCAACCATGTCCATGTTTTATTCATTCATTAATTGAAAGTAAGCAGTCTACATCCCGAAAATCTACCGATTTGCCGTAAAAAATTGCAGAAACTTGATATACCAGGTCGATGCACTCACTCGTTGAATTTACCAACCAATTTCGTGGGTGCAAATATATAAAAATCAATATGCTATAGTCATTTGGGGTGCATTTATTTTTCATGAAACAATAATAATTTCCATCCCGAAAAACCATCAATTTTTCCGTATGAAATCGAAAAAATCGAGATGTGTCGACTCCCTGACGTGAAAATTAGATTCTACGTGTAAAAATACTTACACATGGATATGCTGAACAGAAACCATGTGTGGACACAGTTAGGATACATAGCCCCAGAATACTTTTAAAGCGCCTTTACTTTGCAGAATCTTGACGGAATTTTTTTTTGGCTTAAACGACTCAAGAGACACTGTAGTTAAAAAATATAAAGAGTTTTCGATTTTGACACAAAATAAAATGTTCGTTCAGGCACACCATGTATTGTATGGTGTATTGCGCTGGTATTCAATCCTTGCCTTCAGATCAAAATTCTTACAAGGAAGCCCCTTGCAAGTGGCGAATTTTTTGTAATTTCTCCCAATTTTTTCTCCGTTATATAGTTGAATTGCTTGCCAAATTCTGAGGTCAATTATATTTAATTGTAAGTTATACATTTCTTTTTTCCCCTTCATTTTATTTTTTGTTTGGAGATGTTTCGTTGATTTCTTCGGATTTCGAATACTGTAACTTCTCTTCTATTCGGCCGATTTTTATGAATGAGACCTCTTTCAATTCGTCCTTGAACGGAGAGTAAGGAAAAAATAGCTAAGTACTCGCGAAACAATTTTTTCGAAAATTTGATGGATCCCAGTGTGACGGTGAAATGGGTAATCGAGTGAAAGTAATTAGGTCTGACTGTGACGAGGACCGCGAGGGTCGCCTTTTGTTCTTCAGCTGGGAAGCGACGCGGCGAACCGAGCCAGGACCGGGACACTACCTGGGTTTTGTGCCTGCCTGTGCACTGTTTTGGCCTGATAGGGGAGTGAATTTCTGTATGGGCCACGGTTAGCACATGGTCTAATGAGTCTCGAGGCTCATCACAGATTGCACTTAGCACTATCCTGCTGGCCCCGGCTATCAGAGCAAGGAGTACCAAATTTTGAAAATCATAACAGGGTTGTGGAGATCTGTCAAAGCAACGTTTTAAACAAAACGAAGAAGTGAAATTCTCATTCAACGAGTGCCGACCTGATCAGCCATCCTCGAATCAGTTCGCTTGCTTCTGCTTATATATGCATATTTTAAATCAGCGCGCCCCATTCTAAGGTTTTTTCAAAAAAAACCAAGTAACGCAGACTCTTGGTATTCATTACACATAAACTAGAGAGCCCCAGAATGAGAAACAACTTTAAATCATAATTATTGACGGATAAATAAACTTTTTACACGCTTTGGAAAATCTCGGAAGTTCGCGGTAGTCACTTTTCGGTAAGGAACTAAGGGACTCGGTTATTGTATCGAGTGGGGGGTCGAAACGATCGCAAAGGCGGTATACTACGTATACGCGCCAAAAAAAAACACGAGTGGGCTCATTGCGATTCGGAACTCGAACTATACTATCGTTGAGCAGTTTTTAGACCCCTACACCACCGATAATCTTCTTAAGAGGTAAAGATGAACTTTTGCCACTTCAGCAAGTCAAATCGTGGAAGAAGATCCATGGATTGTCTTTTTCGTCACCCGATGGGATGACGTCCCATTCAAATGCGTTTTTGAAGAAATGATCGATCCCCATCATCGCTTCATCTCCACACATCTATTCATGTGCAAATGATGGCACGCTCCGGCAACAAGGTTCTGTGACGAAATCATTTTTGCCTTCAGAGCCTCCAAAATGTATACATCTTAGTGATCAAATGTCCAATCACTGAGTAAAATGGCTCGCGGAGCGAGGCGAATGTTTCTCGCGTAGCGAGTGATCGGGGGTCCAGGGGGCACAGCCCCCTGGCTGGCCGTGACGGACGCGCAAAGCGCGTCCAGAACGGCTAGTATTCCATAAAATCTGAAAGTACAAAAGCTGAAATACAATAATTTTCTATTCGATGAACGTCGATACCAATTTTGCTTTATGCATTATTTCTTGTCTGATGAAACTGATTTCTTGTTCCAGGTGGACACGATGACAGCATAATTGGTGTGGTAAACTCAAGGATGCTCGTCATTTGGACGTGTATATTCCAAAAAGTTAGTTATGTGAACTTGAAAGGCACGAAAACAGCAGTCAAACAGTAGGTGAGTCCTCTCATTTGTCTATTCGTCCGATTCTAATCCATTCCCCATCAGAATTTCAGACCTTGCACACTGCCATGCTAATGAAATACGTAACGTGAGCGACTGGAAAAAAGTCGCTTGGATCTAGAATCCAGACTCTTAATAACGTTGACAAGAAAAAATACTCATGATTCAATCGGATTCTTCCTTGAATGGAAGAGCCAAGCCTCTTGATTTATCTTGATTTTTTTTTCCAGTGTGCGCCATGGCATATTGCGGCGCGGCGGGCGGCCGACCAGCGCAGCGCAAAACGCGCAATGGCGCCTACAAACCTAAGTGGATACTTCATGCGTTGCGCAATGCGTGAAGTATCCCTGTTAGGTTTGTAGGCGCCAGTGCGCGTTTTGCGCAATGCGTGAAGTATCCCTGTTAGGTTTGTAGGCGCCAGTGCGAGTTTTGCGCCGGCATGCAAACCGCCGTTCCGCTCTGTGTTAGGCTCTAATATTTAAACTCACGGAGTCAGCGGTTCACAACTAATGATTTTCAAATGTTTGCATAAACTGTTTGGATTATTCTTATTTATATTGATTTAAAAGAAAATATGATTCTGGACTCTAGATCCAAGTGACTTTTTTCCAGTGGCATCCAGAAGTTGCGAGATTTCTTTTGCTTTAGAACGAATTTCCAGGTGTATTTTTGAATATTTTTTAACAGTTATTTTAGCAATATTTACTTGTCATTTGACCTGAAGTGCCTGAACATTTCATGAGAAAACATTTCAAAATTTTCCATGGTATAAATATATTTTGGTGGGATTTCGGCAACATTTAAATGTACGTTTTCGCACAGCACGGCTTTATTGCGGTTGGAAGATTACCTTTGATAAAGTTGATTTCCTTAGAATACAAAGATAGAAGTCAATTAAATGAGCTCAAAAGTTTTCGGTCATGAAACAAAAACTTTCCAATTCGTGGGTACGGAATAGAGTCGTTCCTCGTATTAAGGCATTATAAGCTTTGCAGTGCTGCTTAGATAGTCCAATTAGGTGCATCGTTTGCATGTGATCAATATTTGGAAGCCCCCTTAGAATTTCTCCCCTAAAAATGTTTCTTATTTTCACTCATTCGTGCACCAAAATGATTAGCATGTATGCTTCATCTATTCGCTATCACTTAAACAAGACTTCGCGCAATCACAGCAGTATTGAAAAGCATACTTATCGTTTCCACAAAGAATCCATCGATAAAATTCAGTAGCGTCGCTCACTTTGCGATAAATCAATTGATCTGTCATTTATCTATGGAAAAGGATCAATGAACAGGGTGTTCGTAACGAACACCTTAATGATCGATTCTTCACCATAGCTTCGAATGGTAGATCAATCGATGTATCGCAAAGCATACACGTCGTTTCCAGAAAGAATGGCTCGATAAAATTCAGTAGCGTGGCGCGCTTTGCGGCAAATCAATTGATCTGCTATTTAAATCTATGGAAAAGGATTGATTATCAGGGCACGTTTTGCGATAAATCGATTGATCTCCATTTAAACCTATGGAAAATGATCGATAAACACGGTGTTCGCAACGAGCACCTTAATGATCGATTATTTACCATAGCTTCAAATGAGGAAATATCGATAGTCGATCGCTCACGCTCTGGGCTCTGCCCTTGATAAAATTATGATGATCAGATCGGGAAATCTGGCAACGAGGGGTAAGTCCAAGTTACAACGTCGACGTGCCGCGAGGCGCGAGAAGCGATCATCCCTTAAAGCGATGAGAAGCGAGTCTCAATCGGGGGGTGGAAAAAAAGCGCTCGAATCCCGGCCGGCTTTCACGGGATTGCGAAATTGATCCGAACATCAAAAGCGAGGACGCCGCCTTTGACTCCGCCGACGGACGGGATCATCCTCGCAACGGCTTTGCCCGATCGTCCCGAGAAAATCCCCCTGAAATTTAAAAATTCAATATGAATTTGCGTCCTCCAGGGAGCCTCCCTAAATTACTTAACGCTCTAGGGATGAAATATGTCCGTCAAATGTTCCGGGATTCCTTTTGGATTTATAAATAGAGGACTGGTCTATAATGAAACGTCATGTTTAAGACCCAACTGACCCACTTATTGTAACGAGTGTATAGTGCTGGTATCGAAGGCAGCATTGTCAAAAAACTCCTTGATTAGGTTTTACATGTTACAAACCGCCTTCATTTGACATAGTATGCAAAACACCTCAATGACGAACGAATAGTTGCCTATTCTGCCCCGTGTAGTCAGAACCGTGTGACTAAAACAGAAACCATACGTAAAACCACGGTATTTTCGTGTGGTCAATGAGTATAGTTTTTACATTATGTTGGCAGCTAAGAATACCGACCATGTCGAAGATAAATTTCACGAGAAAACCAATGAAAGCACTATAAGAATCTAAAATTTTTTTATAAACGGAGTTATAAGCGTTTAAAGTTTCAAAATTTTGTCCGATCTCTCCCATTGACTCGATCCACTGTGCGGCCTCTCAAAATTAAACCTTTATCGTAGGAAATTTGGCAACATTCAGTTACTCGCAAGATCTTCCCTCTTGCACTCTACCCCTGCATAAAAATCTAAAGCGGGTCATTGCGGATATTTTCCTCGCGGCAACAATGCTAAAAACATTTTTTCTCGTTTCTTAAAAAAAGGAAAAAAAAACATCCCACTTCCGTCAGAGGCGGCAAGCGTGTTCGTGACCCACCTCCGCATCTGCAATCAGGTCGTTCCGATTCCAGACAGACTCCCGAACGATCCCCAAGTGTCCAGTTACCGAGGCTGCAAGATCCCCAGATTTCACTGACCTGTGAACTGAGAGCTCCTCAACTCGTGAAAACTCACATAAATCCAAAAACTTCCGCCCGTTCCCCTCCCCCGCGGCCGTCTTTTTTCTCCTCGCTGCCTCCTCCGATTTCCTCATCGATGAGTTTAAGAATCCCCTCACCTCGCGCTCCGATCCGACGGGTTTCCAAGTTCCGCTGAATCGCTCCCCGAAGGGACGATGAGTTTGATGACGAAATCGCGCTCCTAAGTCAACGAGAGCTCCCGATGGCGCGTGTTTTGGGTCATTTTTCTATGTTTGGATTTTATCGAGGAATGAGTGTGGTTTAAAGAGTAGAGGCTATACTGCCATGCTAAGGAAGAAGACGCATGAACCTTCAGGCGTTGCCAAATTTCCTTGGCTAAAACACGACTTTCCTTGAAATTTTCAGGAACTTTAGATGAAATTGCGAACAAAATTATCTGAAAAATTGGAGCAAAAATATTCACGACTTCGCCAGGAAATTTGTGTTGTATCGAAGGAATTTTTTTCTGTTTTTCTGTTTTCAAATTTTTTCTAGGAAATGGTTCTGCGCCTAATTTAGCTTAAAATGACATGCCCATACTTTTTTCTCCGTCAGTTACCCCTCAGTTAAATCTCAGCATTTATTTTCGCGAGTTATTTGACGACGATTCGAAACAAAGTCATATTGTTTGAAAGTAGGATCAGCAGATTCAGGAGGAAAGTATTAATAATTTTATTGGGTCACGGAATGAGAGATCACGGGGTTCGTTGGATGGTATGGAGATTTCCAATTAATTGTGGTAGTGCCCCAATATATTAGGTTACTGACCCAAATACTACCGGTATATACTACCATAATTTTAATTGCGGCACTACCACGATTAATTGAAAATGTCCACATCTTTTAAAAAATCAGGTTAGAGCCAAAATTTTAGGGGATGACCCTTAACTTTTTATTTCCGTGATGGATTAATACCTGGCACAAGAGTGAATATTCCTTGCCCACCGAACGCCAAGGCCGTATTTCCGTCCAAAGGGTGTGCTATATTTGTACTCGTTTTCGTTTTATTTATTTTGGAACATTTAAAAAAAGAGTCGCTATCTAATTGCGTCACAACACGCACGCGTGCAACCTGATGGATATGTGTAAAAAGCTAGATGAATCTACTACAATCAGCACAGAAATTTCAAACGTAATTCGATGAATTAGTGCACTGCCCAGTCTCAGTTCGCGCGCGTAAAAAAAGTGAGTGAAAGAAGATGAAAGGGGTGAGTTGAATGGGATGTTCCAATTCATTAAGTGAATTAGTGTTTTGAAGCGGGGAAAATTACAGCCTCCAGACATCTAAATACTCGCTAATAGCTTCTGCGCGATTATTCCCGGGGGAAAAATGTGAAGTACAACTTTTATCTTGACGGGAGAGGGGAAACAGCCTCTTTAAACATCATTTACAGAGGAGAGGAGGGGGAAAAAAGTTTTAATGGAGCTGTATGACTTCAGAGAGAGCAAATAATCTAATTGAATGATAATGATGCCAGGTAGCTACCTGCAACTCTCCCAAGTATCTTTCACAAAGAGTTTCTCTGAGACACCCCGCTCCCCTCCGCTCGCATAACTCTTTTATTCTTGCTTCACTGAAGAAAATAAAATAATGGCAAGTCAAGTCTTGCTGTATTTCCGGTGAAACTGCGTGTTCAGTCATTTCTCTTCTATAGACCACTGTAAAGGGTTGAAATCGAGTATCAAAACCCATGTTTTTCATCCAAATTTTACGCAGAATACAGTGATTAGGTACATTAAAAATGTCAAATTTCAACCCAAGTAAAGATTATAGCAACGTCACGTGGTGGTTGTGGTGTTCTTCCTGAAATGAAACTATGTTCTTTCGCCCCGAGGTGAGTACTGATTGGCTAAGAAAAAACATTTTATGTGTGCTTACATAATTGCTTTAAAATTTCGTCTTATAAATGGACAGATTTTATAAGGGTCAGCCTGATAGGTACATAAGACTTCGCTTAATTTCCTCTCATGTCTTGTTTTTCTACCAGAAAACTAAAAAGCATTCTGATTTGCTGTTTTAAAGGTGTATTTTCATAAGCCGAAAAAAACTTAGAAACATTTTTATGGCGTAATTTCGTTTAGTTCTCCGTTTAAAAAATGGCTCATGGCTAGATGTCAGGCAGCGTTTGAAGAATAAGATATGGTTCAGGTCAGTTGAGTTCACAAGGTGATAAAATAGTGCTGGGTCAAAACTATTTTGGGGGGAAAGCAATGCCAAAAAGCTCAAATATTTTAAATTAGAGCCAAAAATTTGATCTCTGATGAGCACTGGCTCACATTTTTGTGTCTAATTGAAAATTCTTGAACTTTTTGGCCTTGCTTTCCCCGCTAAATAGTGTGGACTGAGCTTTTTGTTGACGTACTCTATCAAACGGAACTATGTGCATCAAGACATGAGCCCTCAGACCCACAAGAATATATGCTTAACAGGGCTCACGTCATAATGCACGAAGCCCCGTTTGGCAGAAATACGTCCATTTGACCATCTTGTTAAATACCGTTTGGACCACATTTTTTAGTGTTTTTTCCTGTAAAGTTGGGTAAAGTTAGGTTAGGTTGGGTTAGGTTACGTTAGGTTGAGTAAGAGTATATGACACAAGTAAACCGAGGCTTCAAATTTAAAAGTTGCTCTGACTCAAGTTTTATCATAGTATTAAGATGTTGAATACGTACCATGGCAACCACGATGACTCGGAGCTCTGATGAAACATCGAGAGAGGAAGAAACAACATCGCTGAAAAGGAGAAAGAGAATAAAGTCACGAAGGAGCGGACAAACAAACAAACCGGTCGACGACGGAGGGAGCGGATCGTAAGCCGGCGTAAAAATAATTTTAAAGTAGCGAGTTCTCGCTTTTGACGATACTTAGTTTTTACGAGCCTGCGGCACGGAATCCGCGCGGAAATCGCTCCACTCGGGAAAATGAGAACGGGCT
Organism: Bemisia tabaci; assembly: GCF_001854935.1. NCBI lineage: Eukaryota > Metazoa > Arthropoda > Insecta > Hemiptera > Aleyrodidae > Bemisia > Bemisia tabaci. The sequence goes on along the minus strand of NW_017547102.1, from coordinate 449,924 downwards.
CCGACTCTTATTGGGGTTGCATATTTCTCGGGCGCAATTAACGACTTTTAGCATGCCGTCGACGCGATTACGGCCAGGATCGTAAGCGCAAATCTCGGTAGCGAACCCTTGTTGAGTGCAGAAAAAATAATCCACGACTCTCGGAGATTTCCCGCCCGGGGGAAGGAGGTTAACACTTCATTAAGAGAGATTTGGAAATTACTTGAGTCGAATTTTATGGTTGTGGTAACATGTGTTACGTGAGAGGTCGCGAAAAGATTATAACTGAATGCTGTACTTTCAGAAGAAATGGGTCGTTGAAAGTCAAATGTCTTTACCTAAGAGGAAAATGTCATTCAGTTGGTCAAGGTTTTGAATGGACCACGTTAAGCAGAAAGGAACCAAGCCAAATTAGATATTGCCTTGGGCATTTTAATTTTTTAAATGAAAACTGCCGTGCAAATTTTTATGCAAATTTCAGTAAATTTTCTGCATAGTTCGGAGTAAATTCCTTAAAATTTACGTTCGTAATAATTCCTAAAAATTACGTAAAAAATACGTCCTATCATCGCCGTTTTGACAAAAAGGCGGAACTACACTTCCACACACTGAAAAAAAGATTGGTAAAATTTACCATTCCTTCACCCTGTATTCAACACAGCGTGAAGGAATGGTAAATTCTACCGATCTTCAAGTCGATTTTGCCAGAGGAATGGTTACCTGTGCCACTTACCAGTGCAATAGTAACGTTTACCTTTCCTCTGGCAGAATTGACTCTGAATTGACGCTGTGTGAAACACAGCGTGAAGGAATGGTAAATTCTACCAATCTTTTTTTCAGTGTATAAGCCCTATCGTTCGTTTAACTCCATGCCGACCAGGGCTCACGTTAAGATGAAATTACAACTCCTTCCGTCCTAATTCTGTGTATCCGCCGCCTCCGGAACTTTTCCTCCGGTGGTACCCTGCCGGCTTCCGTTTCGGGAAGGCTGTTTGCTCAATGTTGAGAATAATATCGTTTCTTTTATGTAAAACAACGTATCTAAGCTGGAAATTGTATGCAGATCCTCGATTTTCACTCGTCACGGAGTGATATTATTTGAACAGCCGAATCGAGGCGCTGAAAGCAAATGAATCGCCTGGGAAATCACCTGTTCAGTTGACGTTAAGAAAATTTCAGTTTTGTCCCCGGGCCCGGCACGTTCGGAGATTCCCGTCGTTGCCGATTGTCCGGAATTAACGTGATCTGAGAGCTAACTGAGTTTGGTTTTTCAGTTATTGTGTACACGGAAAGAAATTAAATGTTGATTCTGCATTTATACTGTTGAAAAGATGTCCAACAAGTTTCAAATGCTGATTTTACAATTTGACAAATGCTAACGTAACTACACCACTGCAAAACTTACAAATTAAAATGTTATGTTAGCATTTTTGTATTGTAAAATTAGCATTCGAAACTTGTCGGACATCTTTTTAACAGTATAAATGCTAAATCAACATTTAATTTTTTTTCTGTGTAGTTGTCTCACTGGAATCTCTCAGAGCAAAAACGACTAAACTCGGTTTTTTACACTGAAAAAAAAGATGGGTATAGACTTTACTATTCCTTCACGCTGTATTTCACACAGCGTCAATTCAGAGAAAATTCTGCCAGAAAAAAGGTAAACGTTACTATATACTGGTACAGGTAACCATTCCTCCGGCAGAATCGACTTTGAATTCACGCTGTGTAAAATACAGCGTGAAGGAATGGTAAATTCTACTAATCTTTTTTTTCAGTGTACGATGTCCTTTTTTTTTTTTTTTTTTTTTTT
>NW_017547102.1:217935-448089 GCF_001854935.1 Bemisia tabaci | reverse complement strand
CTTGATTCAATCAGATTTAAGCTTAAATCAAGAACCAAGCCTCTTAATTTGAGCGGATTTCCTTTTGATTTAAGCTTAAATCTGATTGAATCAAGAGTCCATTTTCTTGTCAATGAAAACATTTCCTTGTCCAACCCAATGTGTTTTTTCCAGTGCATTAGAAACACTCTAATTTGGCTGTTACGAAGTTTGCATCGTCTCCTGAAAATTGTCTTTTTTCCGAGATTGGTCGTTCTTAAACTGAGAGATTCAATTATTGTAACGGAGGGAGGTATGAATGATTGAGACAGCAATAGTGAGGTTTTACTGTGGGATTGTTACGATCGGATTTTCGGGACTTGCAGGAATATCTTCCGGATTCTGATGAAATTCTAGCCCGTTGGTTGCCCTGTGTTCCTTTCATTTAAATGTATTCTAAATAATCAAATCCAAGCGAGGCAGCCTGTCTGAATGAATATCGATGTATTCAAATGTGCGTAGCCCAGTGTTGCAAATTTGCGAGCATTACCACTCTTCATAGGATTTCCGTTAATTGAACCACTCAGATCGAAAACGACCCAACTCGCGTTTTTTACGATGTTCAATTTATTACGAAGAAATACTCCTTTTCTGGCTGTGACACAGTTTTTATCGTCTACTAAAGAATGTAATTTTTCCGGAACGAGTGGTTTTTAAACTGAAAGATTCAACTGTCAGTGGGCCAAAAGAGGAGATTCTAGTTATTTTCTCGATAATTTTTCGGATTTAAATCGCACTGGAAGCTATGCTCGACTGATTTTGTCCCCGGTCAATCTATTTAAGTACTCCTTTCTAAGTTTACGTCCTGAATGTCCATCCTTTTCCATGATAAATAGAGATCCTTCAGTGGTATATCCCGGCTATGACGGCTTTCACACTCAGGAGCCCAATATGCTAAAATACCTGATACACCGCTCTCAGCTGTCTGGACCACATTTTGACCAAATGTATCAGATCATTTCACAAAACATTGGTTCAAAAAAGCTAGATGAAGATCTTTCAGTTTTTTTCTTGTTTTCAGCCTTCACGCGACGCATTTACAAACTCCTGGATACCACTATTCGAGCTCTTCGGTATTGCATATCCGAAAAATTGAAGGCGCTCGCCCAGTACCTCCGCGACTAAGAAACTCAAAGAGTGCTCCTACTCGGTCTTGGTTCCACCTGTCATGATAAAGTTGGAGGAGGGTCGGAGCGTACCTATAAAAGTCTCTGTTTCAACAAATCACTAGGAATTAAGTGGAGGATCCCTATATTATTGTCCTTTGTTTCAACCCTTTCCCAAGAGGCAAGTGAACAAGAATGATTTTTATCCTCAATTCGAACCTCGCTGACGTCACAGAGGCTAATAAACCGCGCCATAGGCCACCCAATTTCATATTGAAGAAAAGCGAATTCAATTTTCAAAAATATTTAACGATATTTATGATTTACATACTGAGTCCAGACTCTTAAAAACATTGACAAGAAAAAATACTCTTGATTCAATCAGATTCACGCTTGAATCAAGAACCAAGCCTCTTAATTGAAGCGGATTTCTTTTTGATTTACGAAAAAATCTGATTGAATCGAGTATTTTTTCTTGTCAATGTTTTCAAGAGTCTGGACTCTAGATCCAATGTGTGTTTTTTTTTTTTTTTTTTTTTTTTTTTTTTTTTTTTTTTTTTTTTTTTTTTTTTNTTTTTTTTTTTTTTTTTTTTTTTTTTTCCAGTGTATAGGGTTCTAATGATTGGTAATATAATCATTTATTCTTATTTCGTTTTATCAATATAAAAAATCGATAACGAGAAGAATACACGCTCTAATTTGGCAACGCGGGAGATATTCAGCCCGGTGTATTTAAATAATGAAAGCTTTCATTCGGCGGAACGACGCGACGCGGCTGAGGCAGGCGGCAAACAAATTAATGAAAATGCATAAGCGGCATGGCGCGGCACGGCGGCGGACATCTACGTTTTAAAAGTCGTTTAATTTCAATAATGACTGGTGATAGACGTACTCCGCACTCCGAACGTGACTCGGGGGGTATTGTTTCGGGAGCCCCCCGCGCGTCCCCCGCCCCCCCCCCGCGACACCCCTGGAGTGTAATCTGCGATCCCCAGCTGATAAGCGGCCGGGGCTGCGCTAAATGGTTTCCGCCGGCCGGGAATTCATCGGGATTTATTATCGAGGAGCAGAAGGCGAAATTTCACCTCTTCGTGACGAGGCGCGGGCGTGGGGACAGGGTGTTGTTTAGGGGATGATATTTGGTCCGCGTTTAGCAGAAAGGAACCAAGCCACTTCAGCCGTTGCCAAAATTAACCGGACGGTTTGATTTGTTCTAGAAGAACGTTCGTGCTGATTTTTTTTTTTTTTTTTTTTTTTTGAAAATTTAAAGGAATTTGCTGCCTACGGTGTAGAAAATTCACCGTTTCTACAAAAATCCGCACTACTGTTTTCGTGTAGAAAATTGAATTTGGCAATAGTTGATGTGGCTTGGTTCCTCTCTGCTTGACGCGGTCAAATTCGGGAGAGGGATTTTTGTCGTTTTAGGGTGAAGTCAACCACTTTCACTGTCAGAAGTCGTTCAATACATGCTCATTATTTTGCTACTGGGGGGCTATGCCCTCCGGCCGGTACGCGGCCCAGCACCTCAGAGGTCGCTTCGCGCTCTCTTCGGCCCGCTTCGACATAAGAACGAACAAAAAAAATGGAAAGATTTTCATACCCGACTCTCATTTGTCCAATCTCCCTATATGGCCAGGAGCGATTACTACGGAGAATATTATTTTCTCTCCGGAGAAATTAGTTAGTGTTATTCGAAGGAAAATATTTTCGCTTCCAGCAAATACTCATCATTCCGAAGAAAAAATATTTTTCTCCGGAACATTAACTACTTTCTCCGGAGACAAAATCAGTCTCTCCCTAGCATAAACTTTTCGTTCCGAAGTGAAAATATTTTTTTCCGGAACACAAACTATTTTCTCCGGAGAGAAAATAATTCTCTCCAGCAATGAGTATTCGTTCCGAAGAGAAAATATTTTTCCCCGGAACACTAACTAATTTCTCCGGAGACAAAATAATTCTCTAGGGACGAGTATGTTTGTTCATTATTTATGACGAAATTGAATCAAACTGAATATTAAATGCTTTAAAACTTCGAATATTCTCTGGGAGAAACCCCCTGGACCCCGTGCTGTTCCCTCCCGTGTGAAGATTCTGGATCAGCTTATGGTTTAACCGGGGCATGTAAACTTACTTGGGTCGCCCCTTAACCCTCGCCATTAAAAAAGAGGAAACAAACAGAAAGACCTTGGTCTAACATCACTTTTTGGTCTACCGGAGCAGTTGATGGAAATTACATAGGGTCCTCTCCTCTTATGCCATCAGATTTGAAATTGAAAATCAACTTTTCAAACTTCGCACCACAGACCGCTAGGTTTGATACCACACGCTTCATTCGTGCCGTGAGTTAGCATAAAAAGCCACCACCCTGAACTTTATACAAACACAAAACCATTGCAACGCCATCTGGTGGGGCAAAAGCGTCCCTCTAGCCCCCCCCCCCCCCCCCCCNTCGTGGAAGTTACGAAAAGCCCGGCAAGGGGTCGAGGGCGCCGAAACTTGAGTAACTCGAACTCAAAACGCCCGCCGGCTATCGCTATCGTCGTGAGAAAAAACGACGTATGAACATTCAAAAGTTGCCAAATTTCCCCTGATAAAATATGAACTTCCCGGAAAACTTGTAAATATGTTTTTTAGAAACTTTCAGAGAATTTAACCCGCCGTTGAATGTACGATCTATTAGCACTAACTGTTAAATTTGGACTCTAAAAAAAATCCTAAAAAATTGTCGAAATGCATGAATTAGAGAACCTCTCCTTGTTATGTTGCGAAAATCACTCAAGTTCCTCTTAGCATAAAAGGAATTGTAAATTATGCAAAATAAAAATTAAAAATGTTGTGTAAAAGTAATGTAACATTTTTGTTAAAAGTTACTTATAAATGAAGTGAAAAGAGAATTATGAAAGCGCAAGGTGACATTTGCACATCAGAAAAACAAAAAATGATATCCTAACATGGATATTTTGACTTCTTCAAAGAGATTCCCCCGCACATCACCCAGTTTTTTAAAACTTTTTTTTAACTCTTTTATAACTTTTTTAAACTTTTTTTGAACTTTTTTTAAACTTTTTTTAAACTTCTTTTTAACTTTTTTTCAACTTTTTTCAAACTTTTTATAACGTTTTATCATTTAAATTTGCTAACCGGTAGCGTACCTAAAAATTTCAAGGAAAAATATTCAAAATTTGTGTCCGAAATAAACATTTTACGTAGGGCAGTTACGCAACGTCCGACTGCTTATACGGCGTTTTTCACTAGGAGGGTGAACGATGCGTCGGTTCCGAGTTTATTTCTCCCAGCTCGGCAGTTTTAACTCACCGCTCAACGCCAACGTAACCCGCTCGCAGATGCGGGGTTTCTCTAGCCCACTAAACAACAACCACTTATCTCCACTCAAAATCCCTAATCACGAACGTCGTTCTTACAGCGCGAGGCTCGCCGGGCCGAGGTTCAACAATCTCGGCTAAGCGGTGGTGGATAAAGATTAAACGCGCTCCGCTCTCATTTCGGTAAATGTGTTAAGTGCACCCCCTTCCCCCGACCCGCCGCCCGTATCTCCCTCGATCTACCCCGCGGTCGGAGCGCCGTGGAGGACGCGGGGGTGGCGAGGGGGCTATCTTTATAAGATCTACCATGTTTGTTCAGGTAGGAATCCCTCTAATTATGCAAGGAACCCCTGCGCTCCTTATCAGGCGCCTCTCGCCGTGTAATACCCCGGGACTCCGCGCCCTTTAAGATCGCGCACTTTTCAATTATACAATTAACTGCTACTCGGCTCGCAGACTCCGTTTCAGTTTTCGAGTCGAGAGTTTCCGCGAGTTCTCGTGCGGAGTTCGTCTCCACATATCGTCTTCCTTTTTGCCTTGCATCCCTTTTATTTTGGCATTTTTCGAAGGAGTACAAAAACCTACCTTTGAATGGAATTACGGACAGTAGGTCTACGAAAAAAAGGTCTACTCAAAAAATGTCTACATTTTTGGTCTTTGGTCAAAATGTCTACAGTTAAGAAGTCTACTTTTAGAATGCCTAAGAAAGTAAATGTCTACATATAACGCGTCTATCAAAGGAAAATGAATGCACGATGATTCTTCTATATAGATACAACTACTAAATATGTATTACATAGATCGTCACCTTCCAGGCAAAGTATCACAAGCGCCATGCGACGTTTAAAAATTTCCGCCGCCATTTTATTTCTTTACTGAGAAATTGTTGGTTGAATCTGTTTGGAAATTTCACTAAATTTTATTGGCAGCACAAAGAAAATTCAGTGAAATTTTCGGAGAGCTTCGTTGAACAATTTCTCTGTAAAAAAATAAAATGGCGGCGGAAATTTTTAAACGTCGCATGGCGCTTGTGATACTTTGCCTGGAAGGTGACGAGATGTGCTCAATAAATAATGAAAAAAAAAAAGATACAGCTAAAGAACTAACTGATATGTGAATTCACTCTACCTATTCCATTCAGAAGTGAACTTTCTGAGTATGGACTTTTTTTTTAGAAGACATTATTATTTGAAGACGTTTTCGTAGTGGGCTTTTCAGTTCTAAAAATTGTAAATGTAGACCAAAAAATGTAGACTTTCTGTTTGTGGTCATTTTTGCTGTAGACCTTCTGTCTGCATACCTCTGAATGGACCAAGGTTAACAGAGAAATGGAAATTTGTACGCCAAACGGGCTGATTATTGAAATTGATAGACAAAGTGATAGACATAGAGGATACATGGCATTCGAGCGCTCCTTGGTAGATATTTGCAATAGGCAAGCGGCATCCCATGAGAGACTCTATATTTAGTCCATCATTTTCTCCCATTCGGTGAGAACCGCTCCTTTCGATCGATTGGAATGTTCCATTTCCTCATTGTCCTTTTTGTCCATCACCTTGTCAATCAGTTTCAATAGTCAACTCTCTGAGACGATATATTTTACTCCTGTCTCCTGTCCTGTTGGTGACAGTGTATAAATTTATGCACATTTTCAAGGAAACTTGTGAATATTTTTCTTCCAAGTTTCCACATAATTTTATGCGCAATTTAATCTAAAGTATATGAAAATTCAAAGAAAAACATCCAATCCTCTCCATGAAAATGAACAGTTTATCAGGAGAAATTTGACAGTATCTAAATACTCGCACGGTATTTTTCTCTAGCACAATAGCTTATCAATCGAAATGTGGTATTTCTGACCGAAGTTTTTATCTTTGTGTAATTCTATCTCTTTGGCGTTTGCGTCCGTTTTGTTTTTTATGAGCATTTGAGATCTAAAGACAGTTTCCTTTCTTAAAGAGCTGCCTTGTAATACATTTTTCAGAATAATGAACTTTTTTGGTTCTGGGCTTGTCTTTCAAGTCAACAAGGATTGGAAAACATATGAATCATTGATATTCCATTACTGAGTGATATACACGAGTGCTTGCTGCAGCCTATGCTCCTCTCAACATTTTTCCAGATGGGTTCGCATAAGAGATTCTCGGAATACCTAGTGTTAAAAAAAGCTAAACATCTCGCTCCTCAAATCTACACACAATGTAACTCATTGTCTAAATTCTGTTCTGTTAAGAGTGCCTCGTCACAATAGAAGCACAGCGCGCCGTGCGCCGTGCAAAAAATCGCTGAGATAACTATTCCACCTCTGGGGTCGTGAAATTGTGGAACGACTTTTTGAAGGCGAACTTTGATCGATGCAGCAAATCCGCAAGATCTCCTGTCTGTACTTCCTCCAATTAATCAGCTGTAGTTATGTCATGTTACAAATGACAAGACTCGGTAAATGAGACCTTTTACCTTTTACCTTTTACCTTTTACCTTTTACCTTTTACCTTTTACCTTTTACCTTTTACCTTTTACCTTTTACCTTTTACCTTTTACCTTTTACCTTTTACCTTTTACCTTTTCCCATTTTCCTTTTTCATTTTTCTTTTTTCCTTCTTCCCTCCTCCTTTTTCCTTTCTCATTTCTCTTTTTCCCTTTTTCCCTCTTCCTTTAAAACTATCAACTTATGTAAATTCATTTCATTCGAATGCGCCCGACCCACCCTCACTTTCTCACGGCCCAAGAAAGGGATCTCGAGCCCCCTCTCACGGCAACGAGAGGTCTCGACTGGATTTCCCGCCAGCCTAATTAGCCAGGCACGACCCCGTCGATAACGGCTCAATTCCGTTTTGCCGGGTCACCGCTTCGGGAGCATCCCCTTTCATTCCGCCCCCGACGTATACGCGAGCTTTACAACACGCTCGCGGATTGTAAGCCTCCCCCACCCCTCCCTCTCCCATCCCCCAACCCCTCCCGCCCCACTCGGTCGTAGCTGTAGTTACTGTCTACGTCATTCACCAAACCGAACTCAAGCTTATCGGCCTCGCGAGTGCACCTAGATATGAAGGCTCCTCGAGGGGGAGGGGGTGGGCGGGGGGTGGGGATCCACCAATCGAAATGCGGATTGACACGAGAGCAGAGGAACGACTGCATCATTCGTTATCGTTGCCCGCGTCCAATCCGGATTGCTTTGTCGACACCTGTTCCAACTCCTGTTTTTTCTCTCTCTCCGCCCCCCGTTGCCCCTCACTAGGCCCTCCCTATCTATCTCTTCCCCCTCACCTCTCTATCTCTCTCTCGCGAAATACTGTCGGGTGGGCCTGACCTAATATGGAATGTGTTTGTGAAGGTGAGGTTAATACTACCGTGCTAAGGCGAAATACCGCAGGGATGTACGGACGTTGCAAAATTTCTTCCGATAAACTTTGAATTTTATCGATAATTCGTGTACATTTCTCTTCGCATTTTTTATAAAAATTCATCCCTAGGTGAACACTATCCCTCCAGCCGGTGTGCGGTCCTACCCACCAGGGGCACCTCGCGCTCTCTATGAGACTGGGAGTCTCCTTGAATTCATCTAAATAGACTCATTTAGGAGCTATCTTCTATCTGTATAGTTGCAGAGGTCATGAAAATCGACCCAGTGAAACGATATAACGAATTGTGCACAGAAATAATGAAAATGTAAGGGGTCAGAGCACACACGAGAATCCAGACACTTTAAACGGAGGAGGGGGACTTCTCCCTCAAAATTTTCGAAATTTCAAGGTATCTAATCTGCAGCTTGAGTCAATTTCGTCATGAATAATTATCTGCAAATCTGAGCACTCATCCTTCTTCCTTCCTTCCTTCCTTCCTTCTTTCCTTCCTTCCTTCCTTCCTTCCTTCCTTCCTTCTTTAAATTTATTATTGTTACTGCCCTCTTTAGAGGTGTAAATGGCCTTAGATGCTAAAGCACCGCTTTAAAATAAAATTATTTTACTACTACTACTACCTTCCTTCCTTCCTTCCTTCCTTCCTTCCATCCTCCCTTCCTTCCTTCCTCCGTTCCCTCCTTCATTCCCTTCCTCCTTTCCTTCCTTCTTTCTTCGCTTTTTCTTTCTTTTCGAAATTTCAAAGTATCTAATATGCAGCTTGATCCAATTTCGTTATGAATGATTATCTGCAAATCTGAGCATCCTTCCTTCTTCCTTCCTCCGTTCCTTCCTTCCTCCGTTCCTTCCTTCCTTCTTTCTTCCCTTTTTCTTCCTCTTACTTTTCGGGTAAACGGGGGGAAGGGGCGCGCGGGCGTACACCCCACCTTGAATCCGTCTACGTCAGCACAGAGCTCTGATAGATAACGCTTTACTTACCTTTGTTGAAAGTGAGTTGGTTTTTCTTTAGGACAAGGTCCCAAACATCCCTCCCCAACAAGCTCGTTTGCGGAGGCATATTTCCGGACGAAATTCGGGCCCGGAGGTGAAGGAAATGATTTCCCGATGTTCGGCCNGGGGGGGGGGGGGGGGGGGGTGCAAGGCTGGTTTCGCGTGTTGGCTTCAATCACCGGCGCGAGTGGCTCGGTGGCGGCGTGTGGTGGCGGTGGTAACGGCGGTGGCGCGGCAGTTCCTGCGGTGCTTGTCACAGTCTAATGCTCCACTTCCGTGATTCGCGCCAATAAAAATTCCACAATTTATTCTTCTGACAACCGCTGATCACCTCCACACCTCCCGTGCCCGGCCCGCCGCACGGTGGACCGAGTAAACACGAGAGGCCGGACGAAATTCGGAAACTTTGAACGCTCATAACTCCGTTTATACAAATTTTTAAGGTTCTAAAAGTGATTCCGTTGATTTCCTCGTGAAATTTTCTTCCAGAAACACGTATTGCAGTTTAAAATGTGACGAAATGAACATCAAAATTTGCAGCTTCAGTCAAAAATGTCATGTCCGAACTCTCTGATTGACTCGATCCACCGTGCGACATCTCGTGTTAGACTCTCCTACGCTCTATTCGTCGCTCCTCTGACGTAAGAGCGTGTCTCAATCCCCGCGTGAGCCACAGAGAGCATGGATTCATATGGAAGGCATGGCTCACGTGGAAATTGAGATGCACCGTTAAATCAGAGGGAGGATGTATTGTTATGTTGGCGCACTCCTCGGTGCTCGTCCCGAAAAATTTGATTCGTATCGACTCGAGGAACGTCAGTCGTATTGGAGTGAATAGAGTGACTGTCGATGGCCCAAGTGCGAAACCTCGTATGTTCGCTCGCGAGGCTGCCTACTTTTTGTCATACTTTATTTTTATATTGGAAAATAAATAAACGTAATTTCTTAAAAACTTTATTGATTTTCCTTCTTTTTTAGCATTATATACACGTGCATATAGATACTGTAAAAATTTCAGGCTTTTAAGTACGTTTTTAATAAAACGATCGAAATTTTTTATTAACAGTAAAAGCTGTTGTATTAAAACTTTTGGAAACTTTAAAAAAAAACTCAGGCTTTCACTTGATGATTATATATCGAATTAAAATTTAAAGTACGTTTGGTTGGGTTTGTTTGGGTTCAGCAACTAAACCAACTTCCCGGCAAAGCGGAGAGTATCTCGGGCCTTTGAAGGCGCTTTAAGCCGCGGTTTGAAGTCCTTCACCTACAAAACCTTCACTATGCCGATGCGAATTATTGCAATTTTACAAGTTGACATGTGCACCACTGGACATTGCGACGATTGCTGAGTACCTGAAATGTACACATGTATTCATCTTTCGTTTAATTCTTCTGTTTTTTACAAAAAGTTTGGTTAAGAAACATGTATTAGAATTCTTAAATTCGTACCCAGTCAACTGGCCTATTAACAATGATTGGACAAGCTGATCCTCATGTAGATCAGAGATTAGGATCCGCGCTGTCTTGAGCTGCTAGCATGTGGCTGTTATGATTATAATGACAAGTTAGAGCGTGGTACTAGGCAAAATATTGAGATCCTAGGGAAGAAAAGTGGACCCTTCATGTGCAGGAAAGGCTCCAATCAGTTCTTTCGCCTCCCTAATAACCTCTTCGGTCTGAAGTGTATTCAAACTTTTCTTGTGGAACAGGGAAAACGGTCTGACCATGCACACACACAAGGCACATAGCGAATAAGTTTGCGGCGCACAGCGGAGCTTCAGTCGGTGAAATTGGACATTATATGGAAGCTTTAAAAGCCAATTTCTTTGTCTATACAAAATGTAAACGTTTAAAAGGGGTTTCATTTTTAATTTTTTTCGAAAAGCATCCCTTCATATTAAAATTGTGACAAAATTAACATGAAAATTCTCAGATCCGGTCAGAAATCTCATGTCCGATCTCCAGCAGTGACTATATAGTCCGTCTATGGGGAAAGTAAGGAATTATGGAGCACTTAGGGTCCAAAAAGACACCCACCTTCTGACACGAAAATCACTAGAAAAATGTCGCTGTTAGTCTGTAGATTCCAATATCAAACCAAGATTGCCAAAAATGTTTATAAATGAGTGGCTCTCAGCAAAAATGAGTCTATTTATCCAAACATTAAGGCAAATACGCGCTTTACAAGGGGTTGGTCGTAACCAGAGACACAAGATCCTCAATTGGTATTTTGACAATGGTGGACGCTTTTACTTTCAGGACTACAACATTTAACAACGTTTTGAGTATTTCGTTTTGCAAACAAACCAAAGTTCGTGAACCTTACTCGGCTCATGACGTCAACCAAAGCTCATCATCCACCTATTGGGTAGGTCAACAGCCGAAAAAAGGGAGATGACTGCTACTCCATCATAAGTGTCCAAGAGGAAGTGTTGGATCCCCGAAAGTAAAAGTCTCCACCTGTCCCTAAGAGGCCAGTAATAGATCTCTTGTCCTTGGTTGAAACAATTTTAATGATAAATCATTCTGGATCATACACGGGAAAAATTGTTAGGGTTTATCCACTATGTACCCAAATTTGTAGCATGATAGGGGCGTTTCCGATTAATGGTGTTAGTACCACAACTCAAGTTGGGGCAGTACCAGAACATTTGAGTTAATTACTGCATTGTTTGGGGCACCACCACAATTAATTAGCAATATGTCCATATCAGCCCCGTGCTCTTGTTTTTCCGCGCATGAGTTCACAGGTTGTCTGCCCTTTCGGTCCCTAAGAGCTCCATGACCCAACCTCCAAAATCACGACGACTCTTTCCACAGTGCGGCGGAAAGAAAGTTGGCGGAACCGCAATCACCTGCACGAGTGCGGGGTGCTTTCTTGGGAGCGGGTCGCGCTTTTTGCTTTTTGGCTGGTGATTTGATTATGCGAGATTCGTTCCGTGCGGTCGGCCGCGAGGCGGGTAACGAGGATCCTATTTGCTATTGATTTCTTATTTGCATTCCTAGATGCTCGAGGAGTATGATTTCGCCCCCATCCCCGGCCCCGGCACTCCCTCCCCCATCCCCTGTTCACCCCCTGGCGCTCAATTTCCTCGCGCAAAACAAGACCGAGCTGACGTCGGTTTTTCTATGCACTAGCTCGTGTTCTCGGGTTCTCGTGTGCACCGGGATCTCCATCGAATGTCCGGGACGTCGATGGTGTTATTTTATGAGTTTGCACTCGACCAAACTTGTCGCCGATGAGCTATTACCCAAAAAGCGTGAGCTGCAACAAAAAATTGGACGTGTGTATGCTAGAGGGAACTATATTGCACGCAACCCCTATGTACATAGTTCTTTTTAGCATACATGCGTGCAATTGAGATGAAGTTGCAATTTTTTGCAAGAAATTTGAGATTCTTTTGACATGCAATTGAGGAGTGCTTTAGAACAAGGACTTACAAGACTTGCAATGGTGCTAAGATTGTGCAACTTTGTGCATATTGTTTCCAGTTGAACAGTTTTAAAGTCCTGCTAGGATTTTTTCTGGAAAAAAATCTTTTAATGTTGATTTATTTTTCTATGAAAATAATTAGCATGTATGGGTGACTTCTGCCCATTGTATACAAAGTCGCACAATCTTAGCAACATCGCAAGTCTTCCACGTCCTTGTTACAAAAAATTTCGCAATTGCAATCACCGTTTATCATTTGGACCAGGACAATCCGAACCTTCATGTCACCCTACTTTCTCCTGTCGATTTCTTTACCAATTTTTGTATACTTGAACGCATTTAAATTAATAGGAACTATATCCATTCTAACATGAGTCCTGCAATATATAAGCATACATGCATGACAGGGTTTTTGTCACAATGGATACAGTTCCTTTTGATTCAAATGTGTCCATTTTTTATCCGCTTTGAGTGGTTCATTAACATAATTTTGACTGTTATATGATGAAAATAAGTCCTTTGGAACCCTTACCTCTTCCTTCTGTGAACTCTACGACAAATGTTACGATTCTTTACCGTGAGTCACATCGTCAATTGCCAAATTCCATCGAATAGCTTATTTCTAAAGGAGAACGATACAACATATTCTTTTGGGAATTTCAGGAAGTTAATCAAACCTGACATGAGAAATTTCTTGAAATTTGTGAGAGAAACTACACCTCTGAAACTACTGAACTACCGAGAACTACCGTTCTCGTGAAAAAGTAAATTGTCCAAGCAAATTTGACAATTTCTGATGTGACTTGATTTCTTTCTGTTCGATACGATCCAAATACAACAGGGTAGGTTTTCTTTTATCTGACCTACCCGGCAAAAATACCTCCGTTAGATTTGAATGTAAACGCAAATCAATATATCTCATTTAATATTTAGGTCAAGCCAATCACAAGAATTCCCAACGATTACGTCGGCACTTCTCCCTAGATACCACGCCTCCGCTCATGATAGTAAATTTTTCAAAACCGGAAACGGAAACGACGCCTTCCCTCGTAAGTCTTCCGCGCCTAACAACCCTCACCCCCCCTCTCCTCGTCATGAACCGCAGCGCCTCGTTAACCTGTTTGCGCGGTCCCGCACGCAGGAAGTCAAGCGTGGACGCCACAGGTTTTGCGGGTCGTTGTTTGGAAGGCGCGATGTTGTGCTTGTCGCGGGCCGAACATGCCGAGGGATGCAGGGTCGGGCGTAATTTGTCAAGCGTGGGGGAGGGTGTGGAGGGGGGTGGGGTAGCGGGGGCTGCCGGCGACGGGTGACGGGCTCATCGGACGGGCGGAACAACGCTGTTCTCGAGCGACACGACCGGTTGATTAGACATTTAGTTGCCGCTATTGATTAGGCACCGTGTTGCCGAAACCGTGTGGAATTCGTCTAGAAAAGTGGACCACTGAAGTAGGTATCTATACAGGCAGAGTATGCTGCCATGCTAAGGAAGAACGCTGAATGAACATTCGAGCGTTGCCAAATTTCCTAGGATAAAATATGTATTTTTCAGGAGAATTATGCATATTTTCCCTTGAAATGTGAATGCTTTAGATAAGATGGAGATGTTGCATGTGTGAGGAATTTGGGATTTGACTGTTGATTCTTATGTGAAAGTTCGCGAGAAACGCGATGGTGCCACTGGTTTCCTCTGAAATCAATTTCCAAGCTCAAAAACAGCTCTCAAGTGGAAGCCAAAATGGAGGGGATATCCCACGCTATCCTGAGAGTCCACGTCTACATCAAGACAAACTTTCCATGCAAAGATAGGGAACAAATACATTGACAGGGTTGCCGTGATTTCAGTTTAAGAGTCCCCAAATAAATTTGCAGCCCCGTCAATGTATTTGCTCCCTATCTTTGCATGGAGAGTTTGTCTTGATGTAGAGGTGGACTCTCAGGATAGGGATGAATATCCCCTCCATTTTGGCCTTGACTTCAGGGAAAACCAGTGGCACCATCATGTTTCTCGCAAACTTTTACATGAGATCAATTGTCAAATCGCAAATCCCATACTCTACATTTACTTTACATTATAAGTGACGTCAGACGATCCTTTGTCCCAGTTTAAAAGTGTGTAAACTTATTTGGCGTTGACTCTAGGCGAGCAACTGTTGCCACACGAAGGATGCTTTTTTTCCTACGTTGCAAATTGAAGGCGATATAGTAGTGTGTGTACTAAACATGCTCGAGACTGAGTAAACGCAACACTTAATTTTCGTCGGTAGTTGAATAACTGGACTGCATTTTGCAATTTGGAACTATAAATTCTGGCTCATCTGAAAAAACATTTATGTGCATAGAGAAACGAATGGCACATACGTTCTTTTTAAACCGGACCAGAATTTATAGTTCCAAGTTGCAAAATGCAGTCCAACTGAGGAAAAGGAAACAGCGGACATCACAATACACAATCCCGGTCATTCACAAAGCAAAGCAACGCATCCACCGTTTTATTCCGCAACATTCGACAAACACGCGTATGATCTCGAACAATACCCTTGTTGGTTGTTCCGTGTGTAATGACAAGTGCGCATTTATAGTCGTTGAACATTTACGTCGCTGTTAGATGATCACAGGAATTGTACGAAATTCATTGTCGTGCGGAGTAAAGCCGACGAACAGTGTTGCCAGAGTTATCATTATAATTGATATATTTTATATTTCCACCTATAAAGGAAAATGTACACAATCCAGACCTGACCGGCAACGCTTCAGTAACGCAGCGTGGTTTTGGCAACCGGGATGAAGGGTGTAGCATGTAGTGTTGACAGTCAACCTCAAATCTTGAGAGCTTTGTTTAGTTCGCCCTGTTGGTGTTGTTCATTCCCGTGGGACTAATCACAGCAGATTGAAGCGAATTTACAGTATTTCAGCCGAGCAAACACTGTTGAATGAGCGGAATTAAGTGCGTTGTTTTGTGCCTTGTGAAGAAGACTAGTCAACAACGCTTGTCTTATTCATTACGAATATCTAGCATCCTCAAAACTGATAGAAAATTTACATTACAACTCTATGATGTTGCATATTCAATTGTAACGTTTCGGGACTTTTTAACGTAACCATGCGCTCTACGTGGAAGTTCGGTCTCAGGGCATCCCGTCAACGAGTTTTTTTTATCCGCGAACCTGTTTTGTCCGGTAGTTTACGTCCACTTGTAAAATAAGCAACAGTGACTTGGTCCAAGCGTTATATTTTAGTCCGTATTTAAAATTATATTAACAATATCGTTATGAGAAAATTGAGAGAGAAGGAGATGTTGTTATGGTTTGGATTGGAAAAAATGGATTACCTCATTTTTTAGACTCTCTTCTCTTGATTCATCTTTTCAAATTGTCATTTGTGAATATTTGGTTTTATTTCTATCCTTAAAATTTTCGATATAAAGTATACCTTATAAATTAAAAAAAAAACAAGCAGTGAACTCCGAAACAATGTGTTGATAAGGCGCGTCATTAACTCGCACATATCAACCCCTTTAGTTTTCATTTACAGAGATTTAAAAAAAGGCAAGCAGCACAACAGGAGAATTCACGATCCAACACTGCAAGGTCAACGACGCACCTTGACGAGACCGTGTATTGTGAATCTAGAAAGCTATTCGAACAAATTTAAGTTTTTTGATCCGCCTCAAGCAAAATCTTATCAGATTCTTGAGGAAAAGTGCTACGGAAAAATTTAAGCGAGGAAAGGAAAAATTCTGTCGAATTCCTAGAAGATAAAGTCGATTTAAAGGTATTTTGGGGCTAAAATACCCAAATCACCGGTATTATAAATCCCGTTATATTATTGAAAAGAAATTGACTCGATATAAATGCAATTGTATTAAATATGTCTTGATTTTGTTATTTTAAACGTATTTTCATGCAAAGAAGCTCAACCATGTCCATGCTTTATTCATTCATGAATTGAAAGTAAGCAATCCACATCTCGAAAATCTACCGATTTGCCGTAAAAAATCGCAGAAACTTGATATACCAGGTCGATGTACCCACTCTTTGAATTTACCAATCAATAGTGAGTGCACGTAGGTATGTGAAAGTCAAAATGCTATAGTCATTTTGGGTGCATTCATTTTTCATGAAACAATTGTAAGTAATTTCAATCCCGAAAAACCATAAATTTTCCGTATAAAATCGAAAAAATCAAAATATGTCGACTCCCTGACGTGAAAATTGAATTCTACGTGTGAAAATACTTATGTATCGATATGCTGAACAGAATGCCCGCCTCTCCTCGTAACGTACAAACCGTTCCTATACTCATCTTAAAATTGTTCTCAGAGCTTTGTGTTATTATCAGCTTCCATTTAAACCCCGGTTTGATGGCCGAATCGGCTGCCCAAAAAGCAAGCCATTTTTGAAGGGCTCTATGAGAAATTCGTGATATTATCAGCTCTCAGGAAATCACCTCATGGGTAAAATTGCTGATATAAATCGAGTGCTTAAAATAATCGTATTCAAGAAGCTAAGGCATTAAACTATGGAGTCAATTTCGTTTTAATAATATAACGGGATTTACTTGTCTTCAGGTCAAAACTCATACAAGGAAGCCCCTTGCAAAAGGCTAATTTTTTGTAATTTCACTCAATTTTTTCTCCTTTTTATAATTGAATTGCTTGTCACATTCTGAGGTCAATCATATTAAATTGTAATTTATACATTTCCCCCCCCCCTTCATTTTATTTTTTGTTTGGAGAAGTTTTGTTGATTTCTTCGGATTTCGAATACTGTAACTTCTCTTCTATTTGGCCGATTTTTATGAATGAGACCTCTTTTAATTCGTGTTTTAACGGAGAGTAAGGAAAAAATTGCTAAAAATTCGCGAAACAATTTTCTTTGAAAATTGGACGAATCCTAGCGTGACGGTGAAATGGTTAATGAAGCGTAAGTAATTGGGCGAGGGGCTGAGGATCCCGGCATCGCTTGGCAACCGTCATTAGCTATTGTTCGTCGAGACGCCGACGCAGTGAGCAGGAGCGTGGGAAAGAGAGGGGTAAGTGGATTCCTGTATGAGCCACGTTTAGCTAATGGTCTAATGAGTCTCGAGGCTCATCACAGATTGCACTTACACAGATTGCACTATCAGAGCACGGGTACCAACTTTTGGAAATTATAACCGAGGTTACAGATCTGTCAATGCAACATTTTGAGCAAAACGGAGGAGTTATATTCTCATTTCGAGAGTGCCGACCTGCTCAGCCATCCTCGAATCAATTCGCTTGATTCTGCTTATATATGCATATTTTAAATCAGCGCGTCGCATTCTTAGGCTTTTTTTGAAAAAACCAAGTAACGTAGACTCTTGGTATTCACTGCACATAAACTAATGAGCCCCAGAATGAGAAACAACTTTAAATCATAATTATTGATGGATAAATAAACTTTTTACACGCTTTGGAAAATCTCAGAAGTTCGCGGTAGTCACTTTTCGGTAAGGAACTAAGGGACTCGGTTATTGTATCGAGCAGGGTTCGAAACGATCGCAAAGGCGGTATACTACGTATACGCGCCAAAACATTAAGAAGTGGCCCGAACTGTATGTAACAAGGTGGAGAAATGGTGCTGGGTCCACAACATTTCGCGGGGAAAACAAATCCAAGAAGTTCCAAAAATTAAAATTAGAGTCAAAATACAATTTTTGAACTCTAATGCGCACCAGTACGAAACTGAGGAGGGAAAGTGTCCAGCTCAGGCAGTTTGTATTGGAACATTAAGTTGGAGTCACGTCGAGAGATCTATACCGGTTTGGGCCTTTTTAGACCTCATCAGTAGATCACACTCGGCAGAGTGCCTGAGCTGAACACTTACCCCCCTCAGTTTCGTACTAGTGCACATTAGAGTCCAAAAATTGTATTTTGACTCTAATTTTAATTTTTGGAACTTCTTGAATTTGTTCTCCCCGCAAAATGGTGTGGACCCAGCACCATTTCTCCACCTTGTTGTATACCTCATATATACCTTCCTATTTTTTAAATTAAAATATTACTTCATTTTAAAAATATTTACGAAAAGATTTGGAAAAGATTTTATAAATATTTCCCACGTCTTATAAAATCTTTTCCAAGCGATAGCATCAATATAAATATCAATGAGCCGTAGTTGTGTTGAAAGAAACTTTACACACATTATAAATGAGGAAAAAAAAACCAAGAAACACGCAATCTTTGGTTTTAACCCATTTTTACATCGATCTTTTAGAGTCAAATGCAACAAAATTTGAGGGTTTAATTGCGTGTACACCACGCTGCACAGTAAAAGCACGAAGTATAAAATAAAAAATTAAAGTGCTTTGGAAATCATTAAATTTGACACGGAACCATCTTAATATTTACAAGGCACACATAATATTTTCCTTAGATACATTTTTTTTCATCAATTTAAATGAGAATAATCCATTCAAAGTGTGCAAACATTTTAGAATTATGAGCTGAAAAACGCTGACTCTGCAAGTTTGAATATCAGAGCCAGACACAGCGGAGCGGCGTGCTGCCAGAGCGGAATGCGCACTGGCGCCTACAAACCTAAGTGGATACTTCAAGTATTGCGCAATGCGTGAGGTATCCCGTTAGGTTTGTAGGCGCCAATGCGTGCTTTACCTTGGCAGCACGCCGCGCCGTGCCACGGCGCTACAAGCAACTATTTCACAACAAAGGTGTTGCACAGTATCATACGAAATTGAAGGCGCTCTAACATATTAAGAATGACAGGCATCCTATGCAGCTACCCACGCAAAATAAATCAAGATACTACGGCGCATAAAGAGAGCGGTAGTCCAAATACTTTCCAAGTGCTAGCATCCGTATTTAATAACGTTTAGCGTAATTTTTGAATTTCATTAGAGAAAAAAGTGATTCGATTTAGGCAGGAACATTCCTTATTAAGCCGTCAAGAGGATTTTATTTTGAATCAAGAATAAAATCGCGGAATGAAAGCGGGTCTCTGCTTGATGTAAGGGACCTTTCTTTTTACATTAGCATCTTTTTTTCGTACTCTTTTTTTACTCATCGTTACTAGCAGATAATGATCATGGTAGATTCGGATCCTACCTACTTTTCCGTTACACTTCTTGGGTAACAGATACTGTCCTGATAACAATGCTGCATCGTAACCCGGACCGAAATCACTGTCACCGAAGAAGTAAAATCGTAAATACGACTAGGAAAGTAGGTGGGATCTGGAATCTACGAAGAGCTTGTAAGAGTAGCACACTGGAAAAAACACATTGGATCTAGAGTCCAGACTCTTAAAAACATCGACAAGAAAAAATACTCTTGATTCAATCGGATTTTTGCTTAAATCAAGAACCAAACCTCTTAATTTAAGCGGATTTCCTTTTGATTTAAGCAAAAATCTGATTGAATCAAGAGTCCTTTTTCTTGTCAATGTTTTCAAGAGTCTGGACTCTATGGATCCAATGTGTTTTTTTTTTCCAGTGTGCGCCATGGCACGCTGCGGCGCGGCAGGCGGCCGACCAGCGCAGCGCAAAACGCGCACTGGCGCCTACAAACCTAAGTGGATACTTCAAGTATTGCGCAATGCGTGAGGTATCCCGTTAGGTTTGTAGGCGCCAATGCGTGCTTTACCTTGGCAGCACGCCGCGCCGTGCCACGGCGCTACAAGCAACTATTTCACAACAAAGGTGTTGCACAGTATCATACGAAATTGAAGGCGCTCTAACATATTAAGAATGACAGGCATCCTATGCAGCTACCCACGCAAAATAAATCAAGATACTACGGCGCATAAAGAGAGCGGTAGTCCAAATACTTTCCAAGTGCTAGCATCCGTATTTAATAACGTTTAGCGTAATTTTTGAATTTCATTAGAGAAAAAAGTGATTCGATTTAGGCAGGAACATTCCTTATTAAGCCGTCAAGAGGATTTTATTTTGAATCAAGAATAAAATCGCGGAATGAAAGCGGGTCTCTGCTTGATGTAAGGGACCTTTCTTTTTACATTAGCATCTTTTTTTCGTACTCTTTTTTTACTCATCGTTACTAGCAGATAATGATCATGGTAGATTCGGATCCTACCTACTTTTCCGTTACACTTCTTGGGTAACAGATACTGTCCTGATAACAATGCTGCATCGTAACCCGGACCGAAATCACTGTCACCGAAGAAGTAAAATCGTAAATACGACTAGGAAAGTAGGTGGGATCTGGAATCTACGAAGAGCTTGTAAGAGTAGCACACTGGAAAAAACACATTGGATCTAGAGTCCAGACTCTTAAAAACATCGACAAGAAAAAATACTCTTGATTCAATCGGATTTTTGCTTAAATCAAGAACCAAACCTCTTAATTTAAGCGGATTTCCTTTTGATTTAAGCAAAAATCTGATTGAATCAAGAGTATTTTTTTTGTCAATGTTTTCAAGTGTCTGGACTCTAGATCCAATGAGTTTTTTTTTTTTTTTTTTTTTTTTTTTTTTTTTCCAGTGCACTTCTTTATCCAAGTATCTCTCTATCCATCCACCTCTCTATCTATCTATTCATCCCACCATTTGCCTATCTACCTATCCATCCATTCATTTTTGTATGAGACCGCGTTTCTAACTTTTGATTTTCATACGGCCCTTAGTCCCGGACAATGGGGTCTAGGTCTGGAAATCTCGAATGCAAGGGCAGCTAATGAAAATCGGTAATCAAGCTGAGCACAGAGCATTCCGCATTCAAACGGCGGGATGAGCACACAACCACTTTGCCACTTTCATGCACCGAAAATCAAGCTCAATACTCGCCAAAACTGAAGGTTAATGCGAAAGGGGAGGGGGAGGGAGGAAATTCGAGAACATGGCACAATATCGTCGTACAGTGGAGCGGGTCAATACAAGCAAGCAGGAAAGCTTCAATACGCTCGTATTAGACAAGCGCTCGGCTCTTTTTAATGTTTTCAAGTTCCCCGAAGACAGTGTTCGAAACTCACCTTTGAGTTTTAGGAGCCATGTGGCGCATCAAGCCCGATTTTTAGGCGCCATTGAAGATTTTTTAGGGGCAAACTTGACTTTTTGCCTACATATTACAACGCATTTAGTGAGAAGTTAGACGAAAGATGTTTTCGTGACAGAACTTGTAGCTGTAACTTGGGGAAGATAAAAGGACTAAGAATGAAATCGTGAAGAATAGAAAAAGCAAGCTTTCACTTGTAGCGCTGAAAATTCTGAGTTTTTCTAATTCAAAAAGATTTGTTTTTCTTTCTTTATGTGACTTCCAGTGAAAATCTAGATTTCTGGGGGGGGGGGGCAATTTTTCGGGGCCGCGTTGGCGCAGAGCCTTCATTTTTTAGGCGCCATGGCCGATTTTTTAGGCGCATTTGGCGCTTTGGCGCCTGTGAGTTTCGATCACTGCCCGAAGAAGATGCGCACCGTTGAGATGAAAGAACTCGTTCACCAGAATGTCAACTATCAGTTTTGAGAAAACTACACTACCACTAAGAAAATAAATTATAGAAAAACTATTGTCGTCCTCCGTAATTTCACATGGGAAGCTTTAAATAAAGTTATCACAGGTAAATTTGGACGTACTTCTACTAAGCGGAACTACGTGCATTAAGACATGAGCCCTGAGAGCCACAGGAATATATGCATAACAGGGTTTACGTCATGATACACATAGTTCCGTTTGGTATAATTACGTCCATTTATTCTTAATATGTTAGGCCCCCCTCCACCATCTTGTTGTGGAGTTGGCGCGCGATTTCGTCATTTCCCAGATGAAGGAACGTAACTCCATTCAAAGGTTGCAAAATTGACTTAGACTCTTTGATTTATCAGAATAATGCATTGTAAAATTTTTGTCCAAAATTTTTCTGATTTTTGCAAAAAGCAGTGAAATTGTCAATCAGAAATTCTCAAAACTCTCCCGGTAAAAACATTTTAGGAGAGACATTTTGCCAACATTGAAATATGGTTACGTTCTTTCGTGAGGGAAATGACGACTTGAACACATTTCCACTAGTATACTAGAATTCTAAAGGCAGGTTGAAATGAAAAAGCGCTCATTATGGGCTAAGGCGCTTAAAAGTCAGGAGTGATGTGTGGAAACTTGAAAAAGTTTATTTCTTTATTGATATAAAACACACATGTTTAAAAGTGGCTCTGATGGTTTTTCCTTGGAAGCACTGAAAGTTCCGGCAAAAAGCAACCCTTAGTACGTTTAATATGACGTAATTAACAACAACATTTGAGGCGTTTAGAGGACAAGGCGCATAAGTGCAGTTTTTTAAAAAGTTGAAACATTAATGATTTTAAGTAAAACTAGTTTTAACGCATATTCTGTAAAAAAAAATTCGCTTCCAAATTCCAATTTTTAAGCATCAAAAAGTCAGTTCGAACTTTCTCTCCGCCGTAAAAAAAAATTGTAAATATTTTTCCTCAAACTTTTCCTCAAATTTTATTCGCAGTTTGGGCTAAAATATCTGAAAATTTCAAAGGAAAATATGCATAACTTTCCTCAAAAAAACGTTTTATTCGAGAAATTTGGCGACCCTCGAATGTCCATGCGGCGTTTCTCCTTAGCACGGCAGAAGTGAGAGGCTTGGAGGACAAGGCGCATAAGTGCAGTTTTTGCTATTTCGAGTTATACGTGTTTGAAGTTTCGAAATTACACGGATTAAATATACAAAAATATATATTCAAAAATATTTACAATTTGTTTTCGAAAATTCGCAAATTGACAAAGGAAACTTGGCATGTCTGAAGGCTCATACGGCGTTTTCCCTTAGCACGGCATATTTGTAGTCTTATTCAAATATTTTGGGTCCGTTCCATTGTGCGTCGATGCGGTGGCTCGATGAATAACTCGGGGCTGGTAGAATATGCGCCACCCGTAAAAATGATGCCCTCCCGTTTAGGATTCCACTTTATCGGGGGTCATTTTTCGGCTACAGAGCTTTCAAAGCCCGGCGATGATTGAAAAGTGGATGGGGGAGATGTGTTCGGCTGTGCGGGGCGGGAGGGAGGGTTGCATTTACGGGCTTCCGCGAATGCACTGCCAATAAACACTTTAACCGCGAGGTTAGGATCTGTTTCCGGGGCAGCGAATATTGCCCGAACGATGCAGCGCTTCAACTGGATCGTGAAACACTAGCTGATAATGGGTATCGATTCCAGGACGGATCTAATACCTTCTATGTGCAGGGATAAGAATAGCTGTAGAGTACCTATGAGAGGAGAAGTACGGACATGTCTGTAATTTTGAGGTTAGATCGCGGAGCTTTTAGGGGCAAAAAGGGCGGCAAATCTATCAATTCCAATTATCCAGAGTGATTTATTGTTACAATTGTTCCGACCCGTCTTTTTTAATGCACGGATTTGACTTAGTTTTTGCATGAATTTACTCATTTTTGTGGAAGAATGTTCACTCTTAAACATACTTGGCCATCTTGGTTTGATATTGGAATCCGAAAATCGGCAGTGACAGTTTTCGTGTTAAACGTTTGCTGATCCTTTTGGGTCCTGAGAGCGCCACATTTCGACATATCCGTACTCTTTTTATGTAAGTGCTCTAAAGATCCGTGGCGAGGAAATTTAATCTGAAAAGATATGCCATCAAAAGTGGCTATTCATAACATAAGTCCAAAAACCATGACTAAACCATGATGCATTCCGTAAAATATAGACACCTTCAATGAGCAGAAGTCATAGAATTGAGGAAAATCAGAGCTGGCCCCAAAAATGGCCTTTATCAGGCTTATCAATACCCCTCCTTTCGTCAAAATACTTGTTCTGCTGTAAATACTAAGCAGTAAACCAAAAAATGTCGATCTCTCACTATTTTTTACCGCGAGTATCAACCAGCCGACTTCTTAAGTGGCGTGCTTTGCGATATATCGATTGATCTGCCATTTAAACCTACAGAAAAGGATCGATAAACAGGGTGTTCGCAACGAACCTCTAATAATCGATTCTTTACCATAGCTTGAAACAGGGAATTATCGATAATCGATCATTCAAGCCTCGCCACAGGACTCCTATGCGCCCGAGGGCGAATTTCTCGGTTAAGTTTCACTAATGTTGGACCAAGCATGACCCAAATCTGCCTTAGACTTAACTTCGAGTCTTCAAGCGAGCAACGAAATCCTCCAAATTCGATGCGTGGGTTGCATAGGCAAGGTTCCAATCTTCCTATCTATTTAGGCCTTCGCTGCCGCTATAGCGAAGAGAGCCGTAAGTTTTGAGAAAATGGGCCTAGAAGCTTCTGAGTGGAACATTTTATTGAAAGAAGCCTTCGTTCTTTGACAAATCGCAACCAATCATTCGATAGACTCTTTGAAATCATTTGGGGGATTACAACTCGACCGATTTTATTTTAAAGTACATGAAAAAACTAAAATTCAGTTTCATGTTAGGTTAGTATTTAGCAAGAGAGCCGTAAGCGCTATCTTCTGCATGCTTTCGTGGTTGCGTTTTGGACACACAACGAACACATTTTCAGGTTAGAAATCGGCAGATGAGGGCGGCATTCCTCTCGAGAGCACTGTTTCCATTGGCTCTCATGCGCCTACGGCTGTCTTGAAAAACACTGTCATTTTTTGTGCGCTTACGACTTTTTCATACGTCTCGTTTTCATAGGATGAATTTTGCTGTTTTAGCTGTCTCAGTAATTTCATACAAAAGAGTTTAGACGAATTTTGAAGAAAACTCGATTTCGAAAATTTTGCACTTACGGCTCTCTTCGCTATCACGGCAGCTCCTTTTAATTTATATATGAAAATCGGGCAATTTCGTGGAAGTTTGGCAACGCTGCGGGGTAGCTTGTTCGGAGGCGGCGGGGTAATTAACCGGTCGTATCAATCATTCCGGGCCGAAGACGCCGCCGTTCGAACCGATCGACCAACTCAACCGTTTATTTGCGAAAACACCCAAATGTTTAAAACTTTTGAGCCGGGGACTTTCTATATTCCCTACGATTCGCACGGCTCAAGAGTTTATTCCGCTTGGGTTTTTTCATAAATAAACTTTTCAACTTTGAAAACAAACGCGTCTCCTCGCCTTGTTCCTTCTGTCGGCGCTCATTTATTTTGTCCCGGGATGCGCCTGAGAGGGAACGTCCCTTACGTAACAATGGACGCTATTAGTGTTACGTCACGGACAAGCGATGTATCGATTTATTCTCATTGAATGCGTAGAAAAACTTGCTATTTTCTCACTGAAAAAAGATATCGATTGGCAAAGTGCACTGGAAAAAACACATTGGATCTAGAGTCCAGACTCTTGAAAACATTGACAAGAAAATATACTCTTGATTCAATCAGATTTTTGCTTAAATCAAAGAGAAATCCGCTCAAATTAAGCGGCCTGGTTCTTGATTTAAGCAAACATCCGGTTGAATCAAGAGAATTTTTTCTTGTCGATGTTTTTAAGAGTCTGGACTGTAGATCCAAGGTGTTTTTTTTTCCTGTGTACGAAACCACGTATCTGTATTGCGGTGTTTCAAAATTATTGCTCCTGTTTTATTTTTCGAAGAGAGACAAGCCAACTTTACAGCTTGAAAATTCCACAGTATATATTAGTAACAAAGAAGAAAAATCAGGAAAGTATTCAAGGAATTACGATGACTAGTTTTTTACAAAAAAAAAAAAAAATAAGGTACGATAGGAAGTCTGCAACGTTGCAAACAGAGATGAGTGGTTTGCACTTCGGCCATCGAGTTGTAAACCGACATTTAACATAGACATTTACATAAATATACATAGACATACATAAACATTAACATAACAAGACACGTTTTGGGGGGAAATGAGGCGGAGGGAGTTTTGAATTCAACTAGACGTAGATGTCCTCCTGTTTTAAAATTTCTAAATCAACGAGACTTGGAACGTAAATTTAGGTTTTAAACTTTATCTTTAATTTTGAGTCTTATAGTGGAATAAAATTTCCTTATTTCCTCGGCTCAAACTTGAAGAAAGTTGGTGAGTTTCTGTTGAACTCTATAAAATTAACATTTAATTTATCGCTCATGTGGCCAACATCAAACATAAGCAGATCATTCAGCAGGAAACCGTGGATAAAAAGGAGCGCCTTCAACACACTGCGGAATCTCCGAGCAAAATTATGATACCACTATTCGTGCGTCACGACAGTCATTTTGCATAATCGGCTGACTGAAGGCAAATCTTAGGTTCCCGTAGCATACAATGAAACGTGTCAAGGAACCAAATCTCGGTTGGCTGAATCACAGTTTAGTTTCGATGACCGAAAATGGTTGAACATGAACGGAACGTTTTTCAGTGTGTTCTCATTATTTGTGGAAAAGTGCAGGTAAATCATAATAATAATTCAAATAAATTAAAATTTAAATTTTAAATGATTTAATGTTTAATAATTATGTGTATAGGTTTGTAACATTCTATAATGTCTCAATACCTTACTGAGACCACGTCTAGCTGAACACATGCTGTATCAACAATCTGCAACACCGTTTGGCCAACAATAAGAGCTTAGAGAATCAGCACCCATTGTAAAACTAAAATGTACTTTTATCCTGTGAGTTTTGCTGTGTGTCACCGCGCTCTGAGAGTATTCCAGCGCATTTCTTCGAGGAGGAGCTTCAAAATCGGTCGACAGGAGAAATTTCGGATCAAAATTATTTTTCAATGATATGTTTTATTTTTTATTATGTTCAGCAAACTCTCATAAAAATTCTAATTTTTCCTCAACTAAATAAGAAAATAAAAGCATATAAAAGAAAATAGAGAAACTGTAGCGCAACAAATAGATACACATTTTGAGAGCCTCACATAGGTGAATACGTTCACGACAAAGTCGTTATTTCACCTCATTCTTTCCACGCTGGAGGGAGGGATGTATCCTTTCATTTATCACCCTATACGCTTCGATTAAGCGTTGCCGGTTTTCCCTAAAAAAACGCGATTTCCATAGCAAGAAAAATCGGAAATGTTTCGTAACCCGGCAACGGAGGGTTGATTCCCGCCGTAAAGCTCAGCATTACGCCGTGCATTGAATTTACATCTCACAACATCGTGACTTTACTAGCAACTTTATCGGGGAGGCAGCCGAGGATTTGGTGTCGCCCCGAGTTTACGCTCACCGGCTTGAGAGAACAAAAGGGAGTATAAACTTGGGAGTGAAATGAAACTGTCCAATATTGCCGGCGAACCGACGTAAGGTTTCAATTGTGCTGTGAACTGATGAGGTATTGATTCCTTCGCTGCAAGATCGCGAATAATCGCGCATTTGCCCGGGCCGGATCTTGGTCACGCGAGGCCGGGATTTAAACGCGAGATTTGGAGAGGCCTGATGTGATGGGCAATTCATTCCTGTAATGGGATTAATTATTGGTTTATGTCCGTGGCTGAGTTTCGACTCCTCGGAGCTTCGCAAGTTTACTCGCTGCGTTATTCGAGGTGATCGCGTCGATGCACAAAGTTATTTAGAATCACCCCTTATTTCAATGTAACACGAGTCTAGTATTCGTTGTCGCCCCTTAAACAGCTCCTTTTCCTAGGAGGTTTCATTTAGTTTAAATTGTGTCTAGGATATTCCCAACATATCATAAAAAGTACACGGTGAAAAAACTTCGGCTAATATGAGTTTTGTATTCATAGTTGCCCCTTAAACAGCTCATTCTCCTAGGAGATCTCATTTAGCTTAAATTGTGTCTAGAATATTCCTAATATATCATAAAAAGTACATGATGAACTAACTTCGGCTACGAGGGCTGGCCTTTGGTTTATATGGAACACTGAAGTTTCCAGTCTAGTTAACCAAAGTTTTCGTTCCTAGGTACCAAACTTCGATTCAGATGAGTATTTTGCAAAGAATGCAACGCCTGAAAAAACTTCGGTCACCCCAGCTCCCCAATTCGGTTCCTATGACTGAAAACTTCAGTTCCCTGGACCGGAAAATTTAGTGTTCCATATTAACCACGGTTTTTTTCTTCGTGGACAACTCTTTTGAGTAAACGGCATCAGTATAAAGCCTTCTCGAGGGACTGCAATGATTTGCCACTATATGACTAAAAATTGAACCAAGTGAGTTTCTACTAAACTCTGTTTACTTGAGCCAGAACGCATACTTGAACTTTTCGGATCTCGACTAAGTGGCAACGCGGGTGGAAGACTTTAATAGCACACCTATGAAATGATTTCCATTAATTGCCACGACACAAGACAAGACAAGTTCTGTTAGCATCCTAATGAAGATGAATGAAAACAATCGGGTTGAGCGTCATTAATTTAGGTAGGCTCATCGTCGCCCCTTCCATAACGGCGTATGTCTATATCCTCATGAGCCCCGGAGAGCATAGAATTATACGTAGAACACGGCTCAAATGGAAATCAAGATATGTCCTTACGTTGGAGGGGCGACGTCATGTCCCGATTCAACGAATGTGTGAACGCGGAGTGAGAGATCGTGGCTGCCTGTCTTGATTATTAATTGAGTGATTCCATCTATGAGGTATACTAAGATCGATGAGGTCGAAAGAGGTAGTATGAGTGTTCAACCGGATCCGACTTTATACTTGTTTTGTTTCCGTGCAGAGTACTTAAAATATTGCCTGGCCCGCCTTGCCGGAACTGTCTGGCGCAACACTCAACGCTGAAAAATCGGCGAACTCAAAACTCCTTCAGTTTTTTGTATATGCAATACGGACATCCGTTAGACACGAATAGTTGCATTCAGGCGTTATGATGGACGACACATTTTTCGTGCTACGCGCCGCGGCGCAGCCCATACGCAAAAACTTCAAATCGATGGCCAAAGTGCAAAGAGACGTGACTCCATTCCAAGGATGCCAAATTGATTTATACAGTTGACTTTTTACAAGAGCGTAACCGTGCAATCGTCGTCCAAATCATATCTGATTTTTGCAAGAGATCAGACGTAAAATTAGTTAAATTCTCAGTTAGAAATTTCCAGAATTCTCCTGGTAAAAATACATTTTGCGGGGTAAATTTGGCAAAATTGAAATGTTGTTGGGTTTTTCCGTGAAAAAAACGACGATTTGTAACATGTACTCCATTTGGACTGCATTTTACAGTTCGAAACTATAATTTCTGCATGGCTCATATTTAAAAATACTTATGTGCAAAGGGAAACTGATGGTACGTACGTTTTTTTTTTTTTTTTTTTTTTTTTTTTTTTTTTTTTTTTTTTTTTTTAAACTGAGTAAGAAGTTATAGTACCCAATTGCAAAATGTAGTCAATTTCATGTGAGCAAACCCTTTATTTTCTTTCAATTCAGTGCATCATAAAAGGCACTTCCAAGTCGAAGCAAAAAAACTTATCCCACGATTTCGGAAAGGATTTTCTTCTCCCGAACTCGAAAGCGGTGCTGGCTGTACAATCCCATCATCGCGAGACGACATTAAGTTGTTGTTTCGTTGGAGCTCTCCCCATGGGCGACGCGGATGCGGATATTGATAGAGGGCCGAAAAATAATTGAAATCGGAAAGAAAGCATAATTGATAAAGAGGCAGATGACGTGTAATTTGTCAGGGCTGCCACCGCGGTCGCCACCGCCATCCATCACCCACGACGTCGACGCTTGCCTCACAGAAACACGTATCTACACTCAGAGATGAGCCCCGAAAGCATTGGGTTATACGGACGACAGAGCTCATCATGAAATAAAGTTACGTCCTTATGTCAAGAGGGCGACGATGTGGACATGGTGCAAGCGAGTTCCAATCAAATTTCGCCTCCCAACGTCCGATCATAGTTGTCGGTTCGGAAATGTCGCCGCAATCCTTTCAGTGGTTATCGGACCGTAGCGTGTTCTTGCGAGAGGTTTACGTTCGGTTTTTGACGTATTGCCAACTTTTTTTTCACGGCAAGACGGAATTACTTCCGGCTGCAACGATTTTTAGGTTGGATGCAATGATGATTGCATCTAAAATTTTGAGTGCACAGTTAAAAATTCCTATATTTTAAAATAACAACTTAATCTGGAGGATAAAGTGCAAAAAACATAGCCTGAATTTACGAAAAAATAGGAAGGGATTGTATAAATCAGGAGGAAAAACATGAATAACCTAAGCTAGGATATTAAAAAACGCTAAAAGGCAGGACGTTTTAAATTGTCACCAACTCATTTTCAGCTGCAAAGACACGAAAAATAAATAACAAATTGAGTAGCGACCCAACCGGCCAACCCCAGCCGTTATCACGTATAATCAGTCAATTAATCTGTAGAAATGGTGAAAAAACCTAAAAGATCAGAAAATTAAAAAAAAAACGGGAATTTTTGAAATGCAAAAATCTTATCTTCAACCAAAAAAAAACTAAAAATGAGCTGTCGATCCGCTATTATTCCGAGGCCGAGACTCCCGCGTGTTTTATTCCGATTGCATGCGTTTAAATACCTTTAAGTAATTTTCTCCTGAATGGAGCTTAACATTTTCCGAAATAGATTTATTATTTTTGAATTATCTTATAATTATTCTATGTGCCTGTGTGCCAAATATGTATATGTATATAATAAATATGAAATTCATGAGTAGATTTCAACGATTTTAATTACACTTTGCAGCATTTTTTACTACGTTCTACAAGCCGACGTTTCGGACGTTTCGACATAATAAATATGTATATTTATAGTGTGCCCAAAATATTGTGTACATCCAAACATTAAAATTGTACTTATTACTTTGTTTCAGGTGAGCTATCTTTGTTCCAGACACTTCAGATCTGAGGGCAACGTACAATGTAAGTGTTGGCCCTTTTCGGATTAGACATCAATATAATTGTATGAATACATGCGAGGGCTGAGCCCCCTGGTCACTGAAACAAGAGAGGAGATCGTGAAACATCGCAATCCAGAATCGTGGTTTAGAAATTCCCCTGTCAATAAAAAGTCAAGGAACCAATAACATTATTTTTTATTCGTGTGCCAGAAAGTTGATTAAGGCTGTATGTACACATTGAGCTGTGATGAAAGTGGTAGCATTTCTTCGCCGTTTCCGCAAAACCCTTTTTGTGAAGGACGTGACAACATAGAGGCCATCCATAACCTTACGGCTGCCTGCGTCGGACAGAACGCTGAAAAACAAGGAAATTAAAAATAAATTGAGGAAAAATGTATTTGAAAAGACAAGCCAACCGACTTTGCTCTCAAGAAAGTTTAATTCAAACGCACTTTTGATTACACACCGCTCTTACCGCCGCGTTTTTTAGACCTTTTGAAAAGCCTTGATTGGTTTCAAGTTTAAATAGCGCATATCACGTGAGACTAATTCGTCTTCTGAGGAAAAATTTATTTGAAATCTTGCGGATGGATCTGATAAAATAAATCGTGCACGCTGAGTCGCATTCAATTTCAAGATGCTCCAGAAATGACAAAATAATTGTGTTTCTATAGTTATTCAGTTAATTATATTGTGTTTTATATATTTGATGAAGACGCGAACAAAGCGCCAAGCTTTATAGCATAAAGTTAAATGTCATTTAAAATACAAGAGAATGGAAAAAGAGATTCATTCACTGAGTTGCTTTATCTTGAACTCTATCTTAACGTTTACAATTTGACGGATTAATCAGAAACAACCTATCTACAAAAGACGTCTCTAGATTTCCTCTCGTATTTTATTTTTTTAACAGAGAACGAAGTGCCATTCTGACTTGAAATTCTGTAAGTTTATTCCTAATTATGTGAGGAAAGGCACAGAAATCTTCAAAGCGTTAAATTGTTTGGTTCTCTCTTGAAAGAATGAAACATGAAATGACGTTAAGTAACGTGAAATGCAGTTAGGCTGATTCAGTGGCGTGACGTGCTTTGCGATATATCGATTGAGTTGCCATTTAAATCAATGGGAAAGGATCAATAGACGGGGTGTTTGCAGCGAAAACCTTAATAATCGATTGTTTACCATAGCTTCAAATGGAGGAATATCGATAATCGGTCATTCACGCCTCTCAACTGGGCTGATTGATATCAAACTGATCGAGTGGACTCATTCTAATGGGTTTACTCTCTTTAGCAATTCTGCGTGAATTAGATAACCACTTATCTACCATGAAGTATCTTAAAGTTACAGATAAATTTGGATTTCGTTCAGTATCTTATCCACTTAATTTTGAACATTTCTTTCGTAATCACGGATACGTAAAACTGTTGGAACTGAACATACCTGATCTGAAATATAATTGCGTTTTAGAGAAACATATGAAGATTCTATTTCCCTCGAATCGGAAAAAAATCTCCTCACTAAAAGTTTTTTCCGTCAGAATTTAACATGATTTAGATTTAAAACAAAAATTAGTGGAAAAGTGCAGCTTATCCTTTTCTTCCTCTAACGGCGAGTAAAAGAACATACCGCACATTTCCCAATTCTTTACTCGGCAGCAAATAATTTAAAGCTTTTTGATGATAAGAGACTGAGATCTCGTCTATTAGCTGCCAAAAGAGCGTAACTACACATTGAGATGAGCCCTGAAAAGCATTGAATTATATCGACAACAGGGCTCATTTTTTAATGTAGTTACGTTTTTATATCAGGAGAGTGACGATCTGACGATAACGGAGCCCTCCAACATCCCAAGGGCGCTGTCCACAACCCTCACCGCTGGCGAAGGTCAAACGAAGAGTCCTTCGAGTGCAAGTCAGGAGTGGAGCAGTGGCTAGACGTATTTTGCAATGAATCGATTGATCTGCCATTTGAACTTATGGAAAAGGATCGAATATCAGGACACTCGCAACGCACACCGTAATAATCGATTTTTTCGTATAGCTCTACATGGGAAAATATCGATAATCGTGATACGTTTCGTGACTGGAGTGGAGAAAATGCTCATTCAGCATCCCACAGCGACAGATCCTCTTTCTTGATTACTTTTATTCAATCACGCGCTAAAATGCGTGGAATGGTCCGTCTGACACAGACACATCGGGGCGGGGGTCGATTCGGTGGCTTATGTTATAGATCGACCATCAAAGCGTCTCTTCGATGTTCAAATGAAAAGGAATGGCAACGATAATGATTGACTTTGGTGCTTTGCCTCGCTGGAAGTGAGGGAGGAATGCAAAATTGAAGCGCTGCGACTGGGTTCAGTGCAGAAAGGAAATTTCTTGGTTGCCATGTCTCAGCATCTTCGAACACGTTTCATCCACTATAATTAAAGCAAATGCGTGGAATTCGTTAAAACTTTTACTGAATTTTCTTTATGATTTTACAATGCTGAAAACTAAAAATGTCAGAGAATTTGCCAAATAATTTCCTCTCTAAAATA
Organism: Bemisia tabaci; assembly: GCF_001854935.1. NCBI lineage: Eukaryota > Metazoa > Arthropoda > Insecta > Hemiptera > Aleyrodidae > Bemisia > Bemisia tabaci. The sequence goes on along the minus strand of NW_017547102.1, from coordinate 414,630 downwards.
TGAATTAGCAGCGGAGACTATGACACACCGCAACCCAGAAATGCCCTTTCTACACCCAATGCCTCAATTTTCGTGTACAAAAGAGATGTGCTTAATTATTCTGAGAGCCTCCAGGTCACTTACATCAAGCAAAAACCCGATTTCATTCAGCCATTTATTTTTGATTCAAAATAAAATCTTCTTGACGGCTTACTCAAGAATGTTACTGCCTCAATCGAGTCACTTTTTTGTCTAATGAAATCCAAAAAGAATGCTAAACGTTATTAAATACGGATGCTAGGACTTGGTAAATACTTGGACCACCGCTCTCTTTTTGTGCCGTAGTATCTTAATTTATTTTGCGAGGAAAGCTCTGCACTCTTAAAGGATGCCTGTCATTCTTAATATGTTGGAGCGCCTTCAATTTCGTATGATACTATGCAACATCTCTGTTGTGAAGTAGCTGCTTGAGGTGCCGTGGCACGCTGCAGCGCAGCGGCCGGCCGGCCGGCCTGCCAAACGCGGAACGCGCACTGTCGCCTACAAACCTAAGTGGATACTTCACGCATTGCGTAATGCTTGAAGTATCCCTTTGGGTTTGTAGGCGCCAGTGCGCGCTGCGCGCCGGCAGCACGCCGCGTTGCTCCGCTCTGTGTTAGGTTCTAATATTTCAACTCGCATAGTCAGCGTTTTTGAAGCGGGAAGCTTGAAAAACCGCAAGGAGTGCATTTCAGACTTCGCCGATGTGCTCACCGTGATTTTTGAGAAACTTTCGATGCGAAATAACTCTTCTTTTTGCTCTAGCAAAAGTTTGCAACAGGTCCGTTCAGCGTTTTGTGAGTTGCCGTACATTTTGCACATCCAGAATGTAAGTCAGCATCCTATTTTTTTCGGTGTTATTGCGACGTATTGCACGTCAGAAACCATGACGAATCACCTTAAGCTCCTCTCTAAAGGGTCTAAAAAACCCAAGTCTTTCAGACTAAGGCCAAGCGGCAACCCAGCAGATTCCCACAAAACGGGCGATCGCGAGTGCAGTCGCATTTCCAGTTTTCCAGAATAGCCGGTGACCCGGAAGCATCAGCTCAGCTCCCGATCGGCTCCCGTCGATTCCTCACCGCGGCGGCCTAATCCGCCGACCAAATACCCGCCGCCGAGGCGGGGACGCGACAAAGCGTGAAGCATACGGCAGCGGCCACCCGCGGACAACGAACGCCATTACGGCCCGTTAAATAAAATAATTGCACGGCGAGGTGTTAGCGACCCGACGAAAGCCCCGGGGGTGCGGGCGGGCTAAGCTCGCTTTGATTGGTCAGCTGATAGCCGGGCGCATTTGCATAAAAGCCGAAAGTCAACAGTGCGATAACTGCCCCCGGCCGCGGCCTCCCGGATGCGGCGATGTTGGCGCGTTGAAGCGGGTGTGGTGACCTGTTACCCCGACGGCTAATGAGAGGCGGGATGCCAGAAAGAGCAAAGGGATTCCCCCGTGTTTATTCCCTTTCATTTATGGAAACAACGAGCGATAACATTTTTTTTCCTATCTGCAGAGGAATAATTGTCTGTATTTTCATGGATGTATTTTGTAAATCAAGTGCATCTCAGGAGTTAAAGAACAGGTGTAAAGAAAGGGAGGAAACGGGGAACAAGGATAAAATGCAACGATAAAAACCCGAGACGTTTTTTCTAAAAACTGAGTCATTTTCAGTTGGAAATACAATAAAAATTAGAAAATTTCGATGAAAAAATCTGAGACCTACATGTTGGTGGCCGAGATCCGAGAAAAACGAAGTAGGCTGGCCTACATAAGGAGTAAAAGGTGGAAACATTCCTGAGAAAGAGCCTCTGTTACACGCAGAGATAGTATATTTGGGAAACTCCACACTATCAATCTGAAATTTTGAAGCTCTTTAAGCAAGTTTTAAAATTTTAAGGTGAATTTTTGGTATCCGATGTATATAGCCTGGTTGCCGATCGTCGTGATAAAATAACTAACTAACTAGCCAAACAACAACAAAGCGAGCGGAGTGAGGCAGAAGTTCAAGTCGTGTGTACGGTGCCATATTTTATATTGATCGCTGGCATAACATCGCAGACCAATCAGAGCTCGCCCATCAAAACAGGGTACAAAAAGTTGTTTTCTGCTCCTAAGATGGGGTTTAGGAAGTAAATGGCGGCGGGAGAGTGAAGAATGCGAGATGTGAGTTCTTGGTGAAAATTTTGTAAATTTTTAAATTGTCTGTAAACTTAAGTAAATTCGCAACTGGAGTTCACTTGGTTTAAAAGGGTAAAAAATACACGCCGTAAGTATATTACGCACATATTGTCGTCCAGGAAAATATCGAACAGAAGGCTACGTTGATGACAACGTTCAAATACAACTATTCGTGCTCGAGGGATGTCCATGTTGCATATACGATGAGTTGAAGGCGCTCCGGATTTCTTAATGCTGAAGCTTGAATTGCAAAACTAATAATGGGCGTGATGCATGCACGAAATATTGAAGGCATTTTGGTTGCGTTCCACTCACAACATTGCGCGTAACTGGAGACAACCCCAAATTAGCATCTGGGCAATGTACATAATCAAGTGAAGAAAAACTTAAATTCGATGATGATTGATTAACAACTAATTCAAAACAAATAAAACGTGCATGATGTTGTGCGATGATGAATGTCGGGAAGGGTATGTTGCCCCGCGATTTTGTACAAATTATGTTAGGAATGCTAAGCCAATTGCTCAACTCTTCGATCATCAATCATAATTTGGTGGATTCGAGAATTGGTTTCGAAAACGAACTTTAACGCTACAGGGAAGGTAGTAATGCGGGGTCCCTCAAATATATCGTCACCTTCCTGCCAAAGTATCATGAGTACCATGCGAAATTCCCGCCGCCATTTTATTTTTTGCAGAGAGATTTTTGGCTGAATCTGTTTTAGAATTTCACTGAATTTTCTCGACAATACAAAGAAAATTCAGTGAAATTTTTGAACAGCTTCGTCGAACAATGTTTCTGTAAAAAAATGAAATTGTGAGGGAAATATTTAGACGTCTCATGGCGCTTGGGACACCTAGGCCGAAATGTGACGAATATCGTCTCTGTTGCGAAACAAGGGTAGTTTAGGGTAGAGTACTTATATAGGATGAACAACTCGAATTATGTAGCTCTTAGGGCCCAAAAGGGTAGGTAACCTTTGAAAACGAAAAATGTCACTGTCAATCTTTAGACTCCAATATCAAACGAAAACTGAGAAGAAAATTCATAAGTAAGCATTCTTCCGCAAAAATGAGTAAGTTTATGCAAAAACCAAGTCAAATACGTGCTTTATCAACGACAGTTTTCAACAATTGTGATTATAAATCACTCTGGATAATTTGAATTCTTCGATTGGCTACCCTTTTGGGGTCTAAGAGCTCCATCACCTAACCTCAAAATTTTCGGCATGTCCATACTCTCAGTATATAGGTACTCTAGTTTAGGGTCTAGAGTTTCGAATTTCAGCATGATAGAATTTATGAACGACCCCTGTTTAGAATAGTGAAGTTGACATATTAGGCAACCGTGGATGGGATGTATACGGTCACTCGGATCAAAACTGTCAGTTAAAACGAGACCCTGTTTGGCTTTTGTTTCCGCCTGTTTTTTCTACACCCCCTTTTTTATGACCTCGGTTTATGCATGTCCTATGCGCGCGTTTTAATTGATAAAAAGGCTTATCACGCGGCGCAACGCATGGATCGCAAAGTGCAGACAGGTCCAGCGCGACTATAGTATATGCTTTGTGTGTCGCTTTTTGCGGGGCGGTGCGGCGTTACGCTGAAACTATGTGACTTGAAACGACACGCTAAAAACGACGCACAAGCATGGTGTGCGTTTTAACCACTGTCAGACAAACTCAGGTGTTAGTTAAAATATTACATGTATCGATACAATTTATATGTATAGAGAGGATAATTACAAGAATTGAAACAAAAGAAATAGGATTAGCATTTAGGATAAGGATTAGCGTATTGCATATAGCAGGATAGGAAATTTTTCCAACGTTTTAGATGCTTCAGACTGTTTTTGTCTCGAAAAAAAAAACGTTTGAAAACATCTGTCGAAGTTAACCTTCTTGGAGGTATTTTTTTCTTAGTCTATTTCTTGAATTCGGAGATAATAACGTATTCGCCTGGACTTTAGGATCGATTGGAGTAAATTCAACAAGTCCATGAACCTAGGGGTGCGGATTATTTTTTAGGCCTCCGCAATTTTCTGAAACGCGCTGGATGTTCGCAAAAATGTTAACAGATCGCACTGATAAAAAAATATATTTGATTTTATTATTACTTTCAGGTATCTGCTGTAGTCGCATTATCTTACACGAGTTGAAAATCTATTAACCTTCCACAAAAAAATTTCGAAAAAAAAAGAAATGAAATACCGCCTCCCCAATCTCAATCGCGCGGTAGAGAGCAATTTGCACCCCTGTGAAAACCTATGAAAGGAATTTCGTTTTCTACTCTGCGATTCAAGTATCCCCCAACCCTACAGCCGCTGATACTGCCTTAGGTCGTGCCATATCGTCGTCTTTCTGACGTAAGAACGTATCTCAATTGCCATGTGAACCCTGTTGTCCATATAATTCCATGCTTTCGGCGGCTCTCATGAAATAAAGATAGGCTCATTCGTCAGAGTAACAACGATATGAGGAAATTGGAGGGGGGTGCATCGCACGTTCGAAGCGCCTAACCGTGCCTCGAAATCGTCCCAATACAGGAAGCACCGAAATCTATTGTCCCCGATCACCTGCGGGCGCGGACTAAACTGCTTCGGATATGGGGGAGGAACTTAAAGCCACCATCCCCTAAAGTCTCCCCCCCCCCCCCCGGGAGAAAGCTCGACACTCGGTTAGCAAAGATTTATCGCGAGGTGGCGATGTTTTGCGCGTAAAATTTGGCAATTGCCACGTTATATCTCTCCGTTTACGAGCCCGCATTAACGCCGACTCAGGAATTTTATTTCGGTCGTGACTTACTTGTAAATCCTGGTTGACGATACGGCAAGGTTCCGTTTCAACGTGAACCCTGGAAAGCATCGAGGTATACGGAAAGAAAGGCTCACTGAAACAAGGAATTGCGTCCTTATATAAAATAGCTTCTATTTGAGCCTCTTTCCCCGCGGCAGTTCCTAATGTATCTTTCCCGCCCTCGATGGATGATAGGGCCGTTGCTTTTTATTTTTTATTTTTAAGATTCACTTAATAGGCCCGAGAATATTTTGCGCAGTTCTGTAAATTCGTCCTTTCATTGGTTCCTGACTTCATGTTTTCATCGTTTTTTATAGCGTCTGCATTATTATTTTATTTCGTGTCTAATACACCATTCTGGATTTACGGTTTTCGGGAGGAAAACAGGAGCAGAAGCTGGAAGTAGAGAGGGGTCCGCAAAAAAAATGTTATTCAGATTGCTGAATATTCTGAATTGGGCCCTAGCTGCTTTCAGAGCCGGAGTTAAGATTTTTTGGGCCCATAAGCACAATCTGTAGTTTGGGTCCCCCTCAAATGCAACATCTCGAGGAAGGGGGCTTAATGGTGAACGTACCTAGTAGAGATAGTCCGGGGGCCTCTCTTGATTGAATTTGAAACGTTGATTCCTCTTGAACGCAATTTAAGGCTTGAGGAAAAAGAAAACTTTGTGGCGAAGGCCCCTACATAGTAAATTTGGTCCTGGCTGATTTGCTAATTTCATTATCGTGCTCCACTAACTATTCGCAAAGTTTAAAAATTACAGTAACATTACTAAGTATGAAGATGTCGCTCACTACGACTTTAGATATACTGACCTTGAGATTTATTGGAAATGCACACTTTCGTAACGCGCGTATTTAAAATGTTTCTTTTGCTAGTTTTTAGAAGAATCACTAGAGTTCATTCCTTTCTAAAATTTCCAACGTTTGGAATTTTTCCATATCAAATTTATAAAAAAAAATCAAAATGTGCAATGGCAAGCAAAATTTTCAGCAATCTTTGATTAACTTGTTTCCGTGTCTCTTCACATCACTCCATTCCTTCAACTTCATTATGTTAATTCTCTGTCTAACCATTAATTTTCTAGTCCATTTCATTCGTTTTTCAAAGATTATTCTTCGGAACCGTAAAAAATTGAATGCCTCTGGCCGTTTCAGACGTGAGGGCAGCCTAAAATACCGACTGAAAACCGCAATAAATTGCACCCGTTTTGAATATCCTTATGGATATCTATGAACGAACACTAAAGCCCTACATAAGAGGAAAATAGATCTTTCATACTTCAGCACTGAACTTACCTTACATCCAGTCTCGTAAGTATCAATTTAAGGGTCGTGATGCCTTTATTATTACTTTAATACATCTATGCAAGCCTTATAACCTATCCATGTGCTGCATGAATCTAAGGTTGGTTGACCTTATATATGCGTGAATAGTTGTTTATAGGAAAATATGTATGAGCATAATTTTGACGATAAACCAACCGTGATGTCATCTCTAATATCATTTGGACGTATTTCTATCGCACGGAACTATGTGCATTACGACTGGAGCCCTGTTATGCATATATGCTTATGGGTCTCAGGGCTCATGTCTTCATGCACATAGTTCCGTTTGGTAGAAATACGTCCATTTGATCTGTGCGAAAGCGTGCTCTGAAATTCTCAGAAATCGCTATTGAGAAGTTGTGAGAACCTCGACTGCACGATTCGTTTGCGTGCTCTCTCGTCTAAGGGTGGTACGTTTTTTTTTTTTTTACAAGACAACATTGTTGCCTTATTCCTGAGTGCGCACGTGTATTGTGCCAATATACTTGCGAGTTTCCTGTGCGTTTTGCAATACCACTAGGGATTTTTAAAGAAATTGCCAATACTGCAGAGCAATTTAGCCAATCAAAATCTGTAAACTCAAACGGTGCGTTCTTATTGTTGCAGCGGTGCGGAATTTCCTCAACGCATCCGTCTTATTCCACGAGTATTCCAACCGGTTGAGTAATTTCTTCTTGACAAACGCGTGGTTTTCCACGAACTTCGTCTGCAAACTCACTTATATTTTGTGCAACATTTTAACGAGAAATATTTGGAGAAGAGGCGTTGTCAGTTGGTCGGAAACTACATCAATGCATGATTCGCTCTAGAATCATGTCTTTTTTAATAAAAGAAAACTTCCATAAAATGTATTTTGCACAAGCCCTCCGGTTGTCAAAAAAGAGTCCAAGTGACCGATGAAAATTCCTATTTAAAGAAACTTTATCCCGTCTCAATTTCTTCGTGAAATAACAACTGGAATCATATTGAGGACGAGAGTAACTGCTACATCTATACGCTCACTATCTTGTTGAGAAAGTTTGAGTCGAACTTTAAAATGAGAAATAAATAGTCGAGAAATTCTCGGGGCAAACAAATAAGTTTAATAGGCTATGGCTAATCAATCATCGTTGCCAATTCCCTTGAAAATCTTCCTTTATAGTAGGTTGATAAATGTAATATAAACAGGCAATAAAGGGGTAAAGAGTCGAGAAAAGATTCATGAAATGAGGTATAACTGCACGACAGCTTTGAGGATCCAAGCACCGTTGTTTCCCAAACGAAGAAATGTACACTGGAAAAAAACACATTGGAGTTTAAATATTAGGACCAAACTTAGAGCGGAACGGCGGCTTGCATGCCGGCGCAAAACGCGCACTGGCGCCTACAAACCTAACAGGGATACTTCACGCATTGCGCAATACGTGAAGTATCCACTTAGTTTTGTAGCCGCCAGTGCGCGTTTTGCGCTGCGCTGGTCGGCCGCCCGCCGCGCCGCAGCGTGTCATGGCGCACACTGGAAAAAAAACACATTGGATCTAGAGTCCAGACTCTTGAAAACTTTGACAAGAAAAAATACTCTTGATTCAATCAGATTTTAGCTCGAATCAAAAGGAAATCCGCTCAAATTAAGAGGCTTGATTCTTGATTCAAGCAAAACTCCGATTGAATCAAGAGTGTTTTCCCTTGTCAATGTTTTCAAGAGTCTGGACTCTAGATCCAATGTGTTTTTTTTCCAGTGTAACTTCACTCTAGGTGAATCGATATCTCGCGAATCCGATGAAACGCATCAGTTGGATACGCGGTTTTGCCGGAAATGTCAGCGTGCTCCGGTGCGGCACAGCGAAGCAAGTCAACGGCAGTGGCGATTTTACAAGTTAGCAACACTGTTTTCCCTCCGTTTAAATCCATTAAATATATCGATTGTAGGTGAGGAAAAATCGATTCTTACATAACCTTAAATAGAGGGCAAGCAGTGTTACCAACTTTCAAGAAATCGTCACTGATCAGCGGGAGAGCCTGGACATTATGTGGAAAACTTTACTAAAAACTTATACTTATGTTAATTCGAAACATAGAAATTTAAAAGTGGCTCTATTTGTGCTCTTATAAAATTTTCTCCAAGACGCAACCCTAAAAATTTGACGAGATAAATACCAAAATGAAGAGTTTTATTCGAGAATATAATGTCCGACCTCACCGAGAGGTTCGGTCTGCTGTGTGCCTGGGCAGGTCAGGAGGGGGGAGGAGGCTACCCTTTTAGATGTTATCGGACCGCAGCGTCCAAGAACCAGAGAAGTGATCTCTCCACTCAATTGGGGTTATTAGGGCACGTTTAAGCCCCTGATCCAGACCGTGACTCGTATCTTATGCTAATATTTGGTATCCTCCGAGTATTTTGTGTATAATCTCACAGCTCTCAGATGAGGACTTTCGTCCGTCCACCCTCTTCCGGGTAGCATCTTTTCATCCGGAATTAATATTCGTCACGAAATGGGGTTGTACCAAGACCGAGTTGTCTAGTTTTGCGAAATCGTGGTTTATTTTTTTGCTCCAAAGCCGTGCACGACTTTTTCACGTTTTGATCTAAGAGTTAACACTGTGATAGTGCCTACGTCGATTGAAAGTCGCCTCAATCGAATTGTTCATGTTGCTCGGAAAATTGTTTTCATTTTGATATTTGAGTCTGTAAGAGATGTTACCATACTTAAGAAACACGTTATATCTCTCCATATGAATAGTGAAATAATCGACATAGTGAAATAATCGACTTAGTGACATAATTGACGTAGTGAAATAATCGACGTAGCGAAATAATCGACAAAGTGAAATAATCGACAAAGTGAAATAATCGACATAGTGAAGTAATCGACATACTGAAATAATCGACATAGTGAAATAATCGTCATAGTGACATAATGGTCACGGTGAAATAATCGACATAGTGAAATAATCGACTTAGTGACATAATTGACACAGTGAAATAATCGACATAGTGAAATAATCGACTTAGTGACATAATTGACGTAGTGAAATAATCGACGTATTGAAATAATCGACAAAGTGAAATAATCGATAAAGTGAAATAATCGACATAGTGAAGTAATCGACATACTGAAATAATCGACATAGTGAAATAATCGTCATAGTGACATAATTAACACGGTGAAATAATCGTCGTAGTGAAATAATCGACATAGTGAAATAATCGACTTAGTGACATAATTGACACAGTGAAATAATTGACATAGTGAAATAATCGACATAGTGAAATAATTGAAATAGTAAAATAATCGGCATAGTGAAATAATCGACGTCGTGAAATAATCGACGTAGCGAAATAATCGCCAAAGTGAAATGATCGACATAGTGAAATAATCGACGTAGTGACATAATTGACACGGTGAAATAATCGTCGTAGTGAAATAATCGACTTAGTGACATAATTGACACAGTGAAATAATCGACATAGTGAAATAATATCGAAATAGTGAAATAATCGACATAGTGAAATAATCGACATAGTGAAATAATCGACATAGTGAAATAATCGACGTCGTGAAATAATCGACGTAGCGAAATAATCGCCAAAGTGAAATGATCGACATAGTGAAATAATCGACGTAGTGAAATAATCGACATAGTGAAATAATCGACATAGTGAAATAATCAACGTAGCGAAATAATCGACTTAGTGAAATAATCGACAAAGTGAAATAATCGACGTAGTGAAATAATCGACATACTGAAATAATCGACATAGTGAAATAATCGTCATAGTGACATAATTGACACAGTGAAATAATCGACTTAGTGAAATAATCGTCATAGTGACATAATCGACACAGTGAAATAATCGACATAGTGAAATAATCGACATAGCGAAATAATCGACACAGTGAAATAATCGACATAATGAAATAATCGACAAAGTGAAATAATCGACAAAAAATAATCGACATATATATATCTTACCAAGTAAAATAGTTGTCTGCCTACCCGCTAAATTGAAAGCGACTCGCTTCGCACTACCTCCGATAAAATGCGTTCCTGGAGATACTTTCAATATTTGCATATGTACTGGAATTTTAAAATCATTCTCGTTGTTAGTGCAGTCAAGGAGCACGTAAATATTTCAACTCGCAGGATAGTTCTTTACCTACCCGCTACATTGAAGGCGAATCGTCATACGGTCAGTCACCAGCAGGATACTGATGCTGCATCACTAAGTCTTCGGCGCAATGACAAAAAATGGGAGATTGGTTTTTTTCATCGCACACCATTCACTGAAAAATTTGCTTAAAAGAAAAAAAATTGGAAATAACTGTAAATTCGATGGGGGGGAAAAACACTTCGTCAATATACTAGAAGATAGATAAAGCAAAGAAAATTCCAAACATAATCAGAAGTAGAGATTTAAAAGGACCAGTGACACTCAATTTTGTACCTTGCATTAGAGTTATTATTTCTCCCCCCCCCATCCTCCCTACCTTGCCCCTCGCCCCCTCTCCCATCTCTTTAATTAAAATACTTAAAATTTTCCCAGCTTTGCTTTCGCTGCAGAATAGTGTGTACCCAGGACCGTTATAAAATCTCGATCAATGCGTTCTGTAAACTGACATGAAGTCCGGTGGCTGAACTGACAGGAGAGTAGAAAAATGATCGGGAGGAGTCGGCAGGGATTTGAGGGAACGTTCGTTAAGCTTGGAGTTGCGTCGGGAAGAAAGGGAAGGCGGATTCCTGGAGGGACGCACGATGTCCACGATTGATTGAGCAGGGAAGGCGGACTTAAGTGGGTTGCGCACATTCGGCCATCGAGTTTGTTTGGAGAGGCAATCAAAAGGGAAAAGAGAGGAGCACCAGCGAGTAGTCTGCCCGGCATTAGCCAGCAAATCACTGCAGAATCGCGACTTAGACGCCAAGTTGCCAACTTGAGTCCGAAATTGAACGACTCCTTTCGTGAACGTCCTGAGGACCCCATGGCTATCATTTTCTTGTGTGACTCAGGGTGACAAGATCTATGGAAAATACACGGAAAAAAGCTCCAGTTCTAAACGCTACACGGAGAAAAAAACTTCGTGCGTTGAACCCGAAGTATAGGTCATATGGATCTCTGAAGTTTTCGGATTGAGCATCTGAACACTTTAGGTCCAGCTGCTGAGGTTTGGATCACACATCTGAAACTTCAGTTCTTACATCTGAAGTACTTCGGTTTTCACATCCGAACAACTTCGGTTCTCACATCCGAAAAACTTCGAAACCGAAATGCTTCGAAAGTATGTACTTCTGAAGTACTTCAGATGTAAGAACTGGAGTTTCAGATGTGTGATCCGAACCTCGACTGATAGACCTATAGTGTTCGGATGCTCAATCCGAAAACTTCCGAGATCCATATGACCTAAACTTCGGGTCCCACGCACGAGGTTTTTTTCTCCGTGTATAATGGGGCGGTTGCAAACTTTAGCTACAGCAAAATATATAGAAAATATTTAGCTTGACATTCACGATGAGCGCATCTGAAAAGTCTGAAATACATTCCTAACTTCACAATCGGCGTAAGAAATAGGCGGGGTTTTAAGCTTCCCGCTTCAAAAAGATATCACGGCATATGTGAAAATTTTCGTTCCATCTAATTCCTCGCGCACTAGGATGCCACACAATATTCAACATGGCCGATGCCAGCCCGCCAAAACAAACTTAACGAGACGGGAATTTATCAACCGGCGTATTAATAGGTACATCTTCCCAGCGTTGATATATACCATGGTGCTAATTTCTCACGATTTGCGCGCGGAGGTGTAAACCATGTCGAATATTGTGTGGCATTCAAGTGCGCAAGGGTGGGATAAAACGATTTCCCTTCCGAGATACACAATTCCCCTTTCCCGTGCCGTAAGGTCGTTTTTGAAGCGGGATTTTTTTTTCAACACAGATCATGAAGTAAGAAGTGTATTTCAGACTTTAAAATTTTTCGCTCGGAAATCATCAAGTCCATTTCGTCGAAATTTAATTTTTTCAGTTAATAACCTCAAAAAAAATGCAATGGTGTTTAAATATACAGTTTTCCTCCCTCTCCGCCGTTATTCTGCATACATTTAGCATCCACGCCAGTCTGGAGGCCCGTGACGGCGGAGACCGTGCCCCTGAAATCCCCCAGGAATCTCACTCCCCCCCCCCCCCCNGACTCCCATCGTCCAGCGTCCGGCTAATCAATATGGCCGCGGCGAGGGTCCAGCGGTCCACTGTTTGACCAGAAATTCGGGGCCCCGAGAAAGTCGCGAGACGTTTGACGAAGCAATAGAAATTCCCGGCGAGAGGGAAAACCAAAACCCCCGGCTGAATATAAAAGAGGGCGAGTCAGATGTTGATTCTGATAACGGCGCAAAATCATGACGTTGTCAAACACGGGGCTCGCGGGGGAGCCGTGAGGGGGAGGGGGTGGAGTGCGGCGGGGGCGGAGGGGTTAGGGTGCGCGGGGTGTAATTTGAGCGCCGCCGAGAAAATATTCAGTATTTTTATGCAGGCGAATAAATTTCCGTCGATTCCCGCGTGCATAATGCCCCGTTTTCGGGAGACTTTCTCACATTCGGCCGAAAACTTTCCCGACGAAATATTACTTACTCGAGGTCGAGCGGCTGCGACGAGGCTGGTCGAAATCGTCCGGCTGGAAGAAAACTCGCCGGCTCGCGAAAAAATGAAAACATACCCTTGCTTAGAAATATTTTGTTGCGGAATCATTCTTGATTTATGTACAGAAAAATTATCTGGGTTTGCTATTATGCCGACAGTTAGAAATAATGGATCTTAGTCCACGGAGGCTTCATTTTCAGTGGAGCGATCTGAGTCAAGTTAGGTCCAAGTGTCAAATTTTGAGCTCCCGACAAGAGACTCTCTTTAGTGTCCTAAAAATAAGCTACGCGATGTTCAGTTCATTTTTTGTGTCGATGGAAAGCGTAAAATGAGCCACCAGTCAAAGTCTGAGCTAGGAAAAAGTCACATGAAAAAATCCCAAAATTTCTCAAATTTTACTGAGAAAACGATTCACGCAACGGAAATTTGGTAATCAACTCCAAAAGAAAGTGTTAACAAGTTTATCAAAACAGTCGGTACCGACTGCAATCACAGCTCGAGACACCCTGCCTCAGTTACAGCCTCGTTACCCATGTTTTAATCTCTATCTATTGTATTTGTATTGCCTGGCTTGGTTTTCGTGTGCTTTTTCCTCACTTAGTCATCTCCCTTTTATTATTTTGATATTTGAGATGATGTTTCATTTTGTTGCAGACAAGTCGGATTCATGAGGCGGCTATGCCCCCTGCGACCTTCCCCCTTCACGAATAGCTGAGACACGACCCCTCGCTCTCGGATGGCTCGAGTCATTTCCATGCTCTTATTGTTATACGTAAGTTAAGTTCGGCATCATTGCAACTTTCAAGCTTTTGAGCTTTGCCTGTATATACGCTTGTGTCAAATCTTTGCACTCTATATTTGAGTATATCGATAGAAAATTGCGAGACCGCGTATCTCCGTTAGCGACGTTGTAGACTTCTCGTCATACTCTATTTAATTTTTCCCTTGGAAAACTAGTTAACAAACTTTTTTGAAAACTTTCTTGCTATTCTCCTCTATAAGTAGAATATTCTGTATAACGAGCTATAAAGCTGACTTGTTCCTCTTCGAGAAAATACACCAGAGGCTGAGATTTTGAAACACCGCAATGGAGATATGTGGTGCCACATTTTAACCATTGATATGTGGACCTAAAAAATAGTACCACTTCCTGTGGCGGTGTCATTCATGAGAAGGTCTTTCATTTTTTCTCTACTTGATCCCTTAAACGAGACAACACCTTCGATGTTAACCTTTTTCAACTCTCGTGTCGCACATGCAATTAAAGAAAGGAAGGAATCATTTCGAATGACACCGCACTTGTGATCAGATTAAAATCCCAATAAGACATTTAAAATAATTTAATCATGGAAGAAGTCCTAAACTCCTGACATGTTGCCGGATTGAATCGTGATATCAGAACATAACTAGTAAGATATTTCGAATTTACCTAGTGTTGCATCAAATAGCTGAACTCATCCGAGAAAATGTTTTTGATCGAATAAGCTTTTTCTCTCTCTAATAAGACATGTGTTTTAAAATTGAATTTTGTCCGCACGTTAGCGAAATCTTCAAAATTAACGGCTGAAGTGTCGAATCCTTCACCTGTTTCGTTGATTTCAGAATGACTCCTAGTATTGAAGAAAGCCTTTTTGGAAATGTTAAAATGAATGATTACATATAGAGTCATACAGCTCATAAGATGTTTAAAAAATGTTTAAAAGAACATTAGGTACAGAGTTGAAAATTTAGCTATGAGATCAATTCTTTTTGTTGTTGGTGTTCAAAATCACTTGTGGTTTTCAACAAAAATACCATATACATTCCGTACGCAGAAAAGGCTTCCACCATTATTTACAGACCTAAGTAGTCAAATACCCTTCCCAAAAGTGGCCCCTTTTTTGGAAACTTTTTTAATCCGGCTAGAATGAAATCTTGTGATGAGAAAGGCCACCGTAAGGACTTTTGACGAGTGCCTCCAGGTCTTCTCTGGAAAACACCTATGCGCAGCCTCTGAGTTCTCTGAGTTTTGCCTCACAGGGAAAACAGCTTTAAAATCAAGCTAAAACTATTGCTAATAGAGGTTTGCCTCGCATCATCCCACTGTTCAATATCAGCCGCACACCAATAACTTTTCAAGGTGTGACTTTTTTAGGTTCTTGGAAAAGAGTTCAAACAAGACCCTTGAACATTCTGACAACGATGCGTTTTTAGATGCACGCGGCGAGAGGTATCGACAAAAGACTATCGAACCCATTTGACCCATCTAAGGCAACACTGACCCAGGCGGGCGTATAACATGCCCAAAACCCTTCACCTATAACTAAACCGGTAGATGTTAAAAACCTAGCAAGTCCATTCTCCAATAAGCTCTAGGATCCATATGAATACTCACACTCAATGTTTTATCAGATAATGGGCATGTTCGTTTCGAACATCCACCGATACTAAAGCTCGAAACCAGGACGTACTACAAGGTAACGCTGGATGCCGATGGAGAGAAAAAAAGGGACGGCACATGATCTAAGAGCACCGTATCCACTTGCCACTCCATGTTGAAAAACCGCTTGTTTCCCGCAGCCGAAGGCGTTGGAATACTGCCTTGCTGAGGAAAAACGCCGTATGAACATTCAAAAGTTGCCAAATTTCCTTCGATAAAATGTTTATTTTCGAGGAAAGCTGTGAATAACTTCCCTCGAAATTTTCAGAAACTTTATGTGAACTTGCGAACAAAATTATCCGTAAAATTTAAAGAAAAATATTCACACATTTTCCCGTAAATGTGTAGTTTTCCAAAGGAGATTTGGCAACGCCGGAAGGTTCATACGACTTTTCTCCTCAGCGCCAGAATACTCCCATGCTAAGGAAAAACGCCGTATGAACCTTCAGGCGTTGCCAAATATCCTTTGATAAAACACAAATTTCCTGGTAAACTCATGCAAATTCTCCTTCCAATTTTTCAGATAATTTTGAGCGCAATTTCACCCAAAGTTCCTGAAAATTTCAAGGAAAAATATTCATAACGTTCCGCAAAAATAAACATTTTCTCGAAGAAAATTTGGCAACTCTCGAATGTTCATACGTCGTTTCTCCTCAGCGCGGGAGAAAAAGCCTTTTTATCGGGGGAGCGGCGCCGGCGTCAACGCATTAATTCCCCCGGCAGAAGTGTTTTCGGGCTCCACGTCTGAGAGGTGAGACTTCATTCGATGCGAGATAACCAGGGCACAGATTGCTCATAAATTTACCTGCCTCCCCCGCCACCTCCCCCACCCCCGCCCCGGGCCGAGGAGCCCCTTCGTCTCGGTGAATGCGTCCCCAATTCATCCTTCGCTTCAGTGGCGTGGCGTGAATTGCGATGTATCGATTGGTATGCCATTTAAAACTCTGGTAAAGAATCGATTATTAAGGCGTTCGCTGCGAACACCCTGTTTATCGATCCTTTTCCATAGGTTTAAATGGCATGACAATCGATACATCGCAATTCACGCCATGCCACTGCCTCGCTTCCTCACTCGATACCCACGTGCTGGGATCCCGCGCTCGCCTTCCGTGCATAAGTCTGCACGTCGCGCCGTCGATTGCCAAAGCTTTTCCCCTCCGGGTAATCGAGAGTTAAAATGTTCACACGGGAAGTTCGTGTGTTAAAAGTTTGCGCTGATTCGACTTCCGGATTGTTGATACACGGTTAGAAAGCTCGAAGTAAATCTGAAGCGTGTTTCGTCACCTTCCGTATCGCAAGCGCTGATCTTTATAGGACAAATTTAAAACGGGAAAATATAATCACGGCTGTTCACTGGAAAATAAAAACATATTGAATCTAGAGTCCAGATTCTTGAAAACTAGATGATAAAAGACAAATTGAAGTGCTTTGGAAACAATTAAATTTGACACGGAACCACCTTTATTTTTCAAAACACACATCGTACTCTCCTTTAACGCATTTTTTTTTTTTTTTTTTTAAATCACTTTAAATGAGAATAATCAATAAAGTATATGCAAACATTTGAAAATCATTAGTTGTGAACCGCTGACTCCCTGAGTTTAAATATTAGAGCCCAACACATAGCGGAACGGCGGCTTACATGCCGGCGCAAAACGCGCACTGGCGCCTACAAACCTAACAGGGATACTTCACGCATTGCGCAATGCGTGAAGTATCCACTTAGGTTTGTAGGCGCCAGTGCGCGTTTTGCGCTGCGCTGGTCGGCCGCCCGCCCGCCGCGCCGCAGCGTGCCATGGCGCACACTGTAAAAAAAACACATTGGGGCAAGAGTCCAGACTCTTGAAAACATTGACAAGAAAAAATACTCTTGATTCAATCGGATTTTTGCTTAGATCAAAACGAAATCCGCTTAAATTAAGAGGCTTGGTTCTTGATTTAAGCTAGATTCTGATTTAATCAAGAGTACTTTTTCTTGTCGATGTTTTTAAGAGTCTTGACTCTAGATCCAATGTGTTTTTTTTTCCAGTGAATTATAAACACACCTGCAGGATCATTGTTGAAAATGATAGACAAAGCTATGGACAAAGAAGAAAAAAGGGATAAGGAGGGATCCTACTGGTGAAAGCGGGTGGTTGCAATGGAAAAAGAAGTTTGATGATAGACTACCTAACGGCAACCCACGAGAGACCCTGTGGTTAGTCCATCATTTTCTCTCTTAGTCTATAGGAACCAACAATTTCAACCGAAAGGATCGCTTCATACTTACTATGTCTTCTTTGTCCATAATTTCGTCTTTCAATTTCAAAAATCAGCCCGCAGGAACTTGAAATTTTGATTACACGTTTAGAATTAGTTTTAGCAACAATTTGTATAAAATTTGAAGAGAAAAGTCAACTTAGGTTCTTAAGTTTGTTTGAATTGTTTTATTTCGTGCCTGCGTGGACTTGACTGCCTTGCTAAGGAATACCTAACGCCGTATGGGCCATCGGGCGTTGTTAAATATCCCACGAAAAATCACGAATTTTCAGGGAAATTTGAGAATATTCCTCTACCAATTTTTCAGAAGATTTTGTTCGCAATTTGATCTGAGATGTCTGAAAATCGCTAGGAAAAATATAAATAACATTCGTCAAAAATAAATACTTTCTAAGAGAGGATATTTGGCAAAATTTGAATGCTCCTATGCCGAGCCGTTTTTACTTAAAAATTTCAAGGAAATATACTCACGATTTTTCTAGTGAATACTTCTTAATTAGAGGAAATTTGGCTTCATCTAAAAGTTCATACTGCGTTTTCCCTCAGTGCAGTAGCAAGCTCCATAAGGCTGATGTGAAACGGGAAAAGTTAATAACGGCTGTTACAGACACAACAGAGATTTGACCTTTTGAATACCCGATCGGAATTATTTTCAACATCTAATCTTGGATAATATTTGATGAGAAAAATCAACCCGATTTCTTAAATTTTTTGGATTGTATTATCTCATACTTGCGTGGACTTCAGGCCAGACCATTTTTGTCAATTTATCTAACGGAGACTCGAAATGGCAGACATTTCAATTGATTAATTTGAGTTTTATCTAACAATTGTCGAACATTTTTTTTAACAAATATACGTATCGATGGATATGTCACAGACAAAGAGTAAAATCAAGCATTTTCTCAAATGCCTAGGCAAACAGTGAAATATTCTAATTCTTTTCTAATTTTAAATAAAATGATTTATTGCTTATGCAAGAAAGAATTCTCTATAAAAATTTCAATCTTACAATATATTTTAAACGATTTTTAGCAGCTGCTGAACGTATATTTATCTCGAATTTTCAGCATTTCTTAAAATACAAAATTTTTAAAATTTTAGCATTTATATGAAAAGCTTTTGAGGAGGAAGGAACAAGGGTAGTTTGTAGCTATGATGAGTTATTTTTCCCCAAATAATTGAAAACTCTCCACCATAGATTTACAAAATACCGTAAACTGTCATAATTCGACTGCCTGCCTAGTCACTTGATACAATACCTGATTTGACTGTAGAGATGAAAAAAAATCACCAACGATATTACTTGCTAGATTTTCGCTCATCTATAACATTCTTTTTCCCTCCCAGACAAACGGGACCGATGAGAGGAGCCATTTGCGACGATTTTCACTTATCCCACGTGAAAATGGCCGCAAAGCTCCGAAGTTATATATCTAACGCTGAGTATAGAAAATAAGTTTATCCTCAACCTCCCCCTCCCCCCTCCCCCCCATCCCGAGCGTCCATTTCCCGCCCTTTCAATCGTCTCGGGACCATGAGGAAACTGAGAAGACAAGGAAAAGGAGCTAATCTCTTTTCGATCCCTGGCTCCCGATTTTATTGCTTCGGATTTATCTCTCCAATAAATTGTTTGGCCTCCGATCTGAGTTAGCATCGTGTTAAACGTTAAGAGCGCGCGGCGCTGACTAAAATCTTCGACTCTCCTCCCGCGACCTTCCATAAAAATTCGCGCCGTTTTGACTCCTCTTGCCGACTTAATCCGACTCGGCGCAAATAAAACCCCGTTATTATTTTGCTTTCGCTTCTCTGCTCCTGGTCGTTCGGTCTTTCCAGGCATAAAGCACGATCCCGTCATCAAGTTGTGTCTTTGCGTATGATCCCTGACGTCTAACGTTACGAGAGACAGATTTATAGGATATTCCGATTGTCCGGGCGAAGTGAAGCCAGGAGTTTAAAACTGGGGCAAAAAATGGGTCAGTTGCGCTGGTCTCGAAATCGTGTTTGATGCTTGATTCTTGTGGACCAGCTAAAAATAATAAGATCTGTTCAAACAGACACTTGCTACGTTTAATATTAGCCGAGACATCGCCTGTGAAAAGACGTGGTTTTGACATCATACACCGTGGTAATAACACCCTGATTTCTTCCACCTTGCTTGCATCCGAGTTTAACGTTTTAGAACCAGTGCAAATGTGCGTCACACCGACTGATGAAAGCAAAAAGGAAGGTGCCGAGGGTGTCACTACCGCGGTGGATGACTTCAAAAACTCGACTTTTCAAAATGTATCTCGGTTAACATTGAACGTAGAAAGTTGCTGTTTGGATGGATCTTATTATTTTTAACTAATCTACAAAAATCGAGCATTAAACCACAATTCTGAGACCAGCGCAACCGACCCATTATCCGTTCGGAGGAGTGGAGTCAAGAGTTTAAAACTGGGGCATACATTCTGGCTGACTTTGCCCTAATAAGCTACTACACAAGGTGCAAATTTAAGCATGAATAAACAGCTTTGAATCAAACCGGAACGATGGCGATTTGAAGTTTGCAATGCGGTGAAAAAGTAGTTTCATAAAAATAACTGTTTAAAATTGTAATGTTTCGGGGGGAAAAAACGAGCCCTCTTCGAGTATGTCAGGGATGCATCTGCATGAGTTTCAGGATGCGCTGAAAGACATACGCGCTCGTTGATATTATAAGGAGGGCATCTTTTAAGCCTATTTTCACTCCAACGCCTTCCTTTTACGTCCTCTGGGGAGGTATTTACGTGAAATTAGACTTTAAAGATGCCCTTTTGGTAATATAAACAAAGACGTGTTTATTTCAGGGTTGTTTGAAACTCAGAGGCGTTCTCGAGATATTCAAAGTGGCTCGTTTTTTCTGAAACACACTGTAAGTATTTAGCGTATACCACGCTTAGGGAACGGAAACGCCGGGATTTAATGATTTTTTATATCTTCCTCTCTCCCGTTTCTCTCTCCACCCATGGATTCGGGCTTGAATAATCGGAATATCGTAAATAACAGAAAATGGAATGATACAACTATTCAAGCTCCCGTGTGTTGCGCAGTATCAGCCTCAATTGAAGGCGTTTTTTCTTTCCATTAATCACTAACTTTCCTTCTGGCCTCACTCCTCGCTCCTTCTTCTCTCTCCGTCTTTCCTCCTGTCTCCCTATGTCCCTCCCTCCCCCTTTCGCTAGCCCCCCTCTCTCCCTCTCTCCCTGATAGCATAAAAATGAATTAAACCGCTCAAAACTTCCAAAAAACACCGTTAAACTTATACCATCTAAAACTTAAAATTTTTCCTCCAGATGCAATCACGTTCCGTCTTGCGTCAACGTTCACATACATCGAAAATTCTGAAATGTCTCTCCAGTTCGGCAACGCGCCGAGGCTCCCTCGATTTGACGTATCGTCAGTGAGCCCGGCAGGGTGATGGAGGGGGCGGGGGGGGGGACACGATGCGACAAATGCTCTTTCGTCGTCGACGACGACGAAAAACAGGCGGCAGACTCGATCCGGGCGCGGGCCCAAACAAAAGCTCCGTAAACGCTGCCCCGCTTCGCAAAAACCACGTAACTCCCACAGAAATCCTACACGCGTACGTGGTTTTTGCCGGGCAAGGCAGAGCGTTGTGCCGGCGAGGAGTTTCCCGTCTATTGTGAGGTCGCCGGGAAAAGGCGTCGCCCATTTCGATGCAAATGCAGAAAAATGGAATAAACAGCTCGGCCGGGGGAAGGGGGGTGCGGGGGGAGTTTCGGGGGGTCCCGTCCCTGCGCGCGCAACCCCTTCCCCGGTCCAGGGCAAAAAACGCGATGACTATTGACGGCTGTTTAGTTCGGATACGAAGATAAACAGAGGTACCGGACGGGATGTGGCGAGGCGTGGAGTGGTGCGGAGGGGTGGGGGTTGGGTAGGGTGGGAAGACAAGGCCGGCGTGGATACATTTCGGCCCTTGCAAGCTTGCAACCCGCATTACGCGGGAACGGGGTTTCGTGATTTCTCTCGTTTTCTCGCGGGAGACGTGGAGCGGGCACTCGCGAGAATGGGATGTTTCGGGTGGGATGAGAAGTCACGTTGGGGCGGGAATGGAAATTACGTTGGACCCAATTTTTCACTTTCGAGAGATATGGTCTGACCCCTCGAACTGATCCTGTCTAATGAGTAGTTACCGGAAAACAAATTTTTGAAATGAATATGATTTTTAGTAGTGCCTACGGGGCCCTCTGCGAGCAATTTTTGGGAGGACGGAAATACGAGGAACAAAATTCTTAGACCTCCAATGATTTATGAGCTATCAATGACACTTCTTTGAAGCGAGTGAAAACTGAAATTTCCAGGATATACGAGTACACACCCAAAATTGACAAATCACAATATAGTGGCAAATTCTGGCAAATCAAAGTTATCAATCCATTAAACAAAGCTTTTAGGGAAAGTTTTTCTTCTTTTTAAACAATTGATAACTCGTTGGAATCCATCCCCAATTTTCGTTTTAGTGGCGTTTTGGACAAAAAATTCCCTCACTTTTTCAAAAATATACTCACCGATCACGCAATTCGCGGATTAAATCGGGCAGATTTTGCATCCCTGATGACGACCACAATTCAGTTAATTTCTAACCGTACTTACACCGCGTTCAGCAGAAAAGAGCCAAGCCATATCAGCTATTGCCAAATTGTATTGGGCTATTCAATCTTTCACATAAAAACGGTTGTCCGGATTTTTGTGAAAATTTCAGTGAATTTTCTTCTTGGTACTAAGCTCATTCTTTAAAATTTTCAAAGGAATCTGCACAAACATTCTTTTGTAAAAAATTAAATTGCCCGGTTAAATTTGGCAATACTTGATATGGCCAGGTTCTTTTCTGCTAAACGCGATCCAAATAAGACCCGCGCCTCCTACCTTGCCTCTAACGCGAGGTTGCAAAGTTCTTAGCAGCATTCGATCAGTCTCCTTCTCCCCATTTTGTTCTCTTTTTTTTCAAACCAATTGTATATGTGTTTGAACATGCAGATGCGGGGAGTTCAGTGTGTGATGAGAGTAGGGAACACGAGTGAGAATGTCTCTTGACGAATGAATGACGATAAATGAAACGTTCTCTCGTAAAAAATTAAATTGTCTCATTAAATTTAGAAATAGTTCATGTGCTTGATTCCTTTCTACTCGCGGTCGATTTGGACGTATCTCTGTCAAACGGAACTATGTGAATTATGACGTGAGCCCTGTTGTGCATATATCCTTATGGGTCTCAGGGCTCATATCTTAATGCACATAGTTCCGCTCGACAGAAGCACGTTCATTTGATAGTCCAGACGCGGCAACGTGGGGGTTAGGCTGGCGTCTAGCGCATTTTCTATTCCATTTGAGGAGGCTGAGAGGAGGAACGGCTGAGGCTGCAGGAAACTCGACAGGGAACCGGGGAGGCCGAGGCGGCTAGGCCGAGAAGGCGCCCGGGCGCAAGAGGGCGCGGATGGGCGCGAGCATCCAGAGCCGGAGGGGGCGCGCGGGGGCAATTGCGAAACCACACACGACCCCGAGGAAGACAACCCCCGACACGCAACCAACACTCGTTAAACTCCTCTCGGGGTGTCGAGCATCATAGGCAAATCCCCGAGCCGACCCCGAGCTCGCACAGTGTCCGCCCTATTAATTCTAAGGACAAAAATTACCTTAAGGAAAAACGCCGCACGGTAGATTTTTTTTTTTTTTTTTTTTTACCAATTTCAAGTAGCCTGTCGGCTAATCCCACGCTTTTTACCCCAGCCCCAGGTGACCATTGCCTGAGACCATCAAACTCAGATCACCTGGCCGGGAATCGAACCCGGGACCTCTTGGTCATAGGGCCAGCGCTACAACCACTACACCACAGGAGGCCGGCCTACAACCACTACACCACAGGAGGCCGGCAAAGGTCAGGAGATCGAGACACTAGGAGAGGTCGGATAAAACGTGGAAACTTTAAACGCGTATAACTCCGTTTATACACAACTTTAAGGTTCTAAAAGCAAAAAGTCTGCGAAAATATATGAAGATTCCGCGAAAAAGGCACAAAGATTGCGCTAATAGAAACCTTAACATCTGCTACAGGAATGCGTGCGAATTTAAAATGAAGTTAAGGTAAGGTAGAAATTTGACAATACAGGAAACAGTTGGAGAATAAACGCATATTTTTATGGTCACGCTAGTTTAGGTTAAATTGTTGACAAGTCATCGATGTCTTACCTCCTGATGATAAATGAAGTGAAAAGATTGAATAATGGTCGTGGGTATAGAAAACTTTCCTAACTTTTCTCGGGAAAAATATTTAATCGGGAGAGACGAGGCAACGTTGGAACGCTAATACTGCGTCGAAACACAACATGGGATTTTTAAGCTCTATCATTTGATGCGATCATTCTAACGCGAGTTCGGATAATCGTACCGAACACACAAGTGTGCCCGGCGTTAAACGTACATTAGCGCCTGCAAGACTTTAGGAATACTGCGCGCATTGCACCAAACGGTGCAGTCGGCGCACGGCCCATATCAGCGCCTACAAGACTGAATGGATACTTCTCGCATTGCGTCAAACGGAGCGCAGTCGGTCAGTTAGCGTGAAACGCATATTAGCGCCTTGCAAGATTGTAGAGATGATGTAGGACTGCGAGTCATCATTCTTGACTTTCTGCTACAGATTTTACCATAATTAAAGGGAAAATATGTATCCTCATTGTACCAATTCAGAAACTCGGATGATGTAATTTTTTTGTTACATAAAAAAAAGAAGAAAAAAAACGAAAAACGCAGGCTTTTCCGGCTTGAAAGAGTTCCAAAACGACACCGATAAAGATCTAATAAAAAAAACTACGCCAAGAACTTTAAGTTGCAAAAAATACAAAAAGACGATTCTGTTATTCATTTTATGCAAATAGCATCGCAGTAATTTCCTCGCTTACCAAAAAAAAAAAAAAAAAAATAAAAACGCAGGATTTTCCTGTTTGAAAAAGTTCCAAAACGACACCAATAACGATTCCGGGGAAGGCGTAATTCACGGGAAAGAGGTCATCGTAGCCGGGTCGCCACCATAAGTCACATTCCCAAGGGCTCTGCCATTGTAGTCATGCCCCGGTCCAGATACCGATCGCCTCCAGACAAAATGAGAAGAACCAAATTTTTACCCATTAGGGAGAACGATTTTATCGTCGGCCATAAATTAACCACCCGATCTGGATAAACAGCTCCCGACGCTGCTTCGCATTTGTGTCACGGCTTCCCGCCTCTCCGAGCCTTCTGCGAAAATGATTAATTTCTTGTTTATATTCGCTCCCGGAATTTTGCATATTCAAAGATGCGCTGCAGTTTTCTGATCACACACTGTTTGGCACGCGTTAAGCAGAAAGGGACCAAGCCGCATCAGTTATTGTCAAATTTAATTGGGAAATTTATTTTTGAATTTCTTCATTAAGTTAAATGCAATTTTTTTACATGGAAACGGTTAGGCGGTTTTTTTTTCAGAAAATTGACAATGTTGCGATAAAATTCAGCAAAAGTTTACTTCATCAGTGCAATGGGCGACGTTGGAATTAAGTTAAGGTGTGAGAGAAACTAGCAAAGCAATGAACCCTAAGCGAATTTCAGTATAACGCCTGGATGCAACTATTCGAGCCCCGCGGATGTCCGTGTTGCATAAGCACAGAAGTTAAGGCGTTTTCACTCCGGAGGCGTTCACCTCTTCTCCCGCGGCTCCGCGCGGCAGGAAGTTTTACTGCAAGATTCCAAAATGACAGTCAGACAGAGCCTTCAATTCTTCGAATATACTACAAAAACATCCACTACGCATTGTAAAGTTAAAAATTTGACTCAACTCTTTCTTCCGTGGTGTCTTTTAAATATTGTTAGCACACGGAAAAGAATGAAATTGCTGATTTAACACTTTTGAAGTTAAAAAAAGTGTCTGACATGTTTCCTTGTAGATTTTAAAATAAAAAATACGATAATTCAACCATCCCCGCCCTGTGGTAAAATTAGCTTTTCGCTCTTGTAAAGTGTACATTTGAAATATGTCGGACACTTTTTTTTAACAATTTAATTGTTAAACTCTCCATCCATTTTTCCTTCACTTCCCTTGCCTACACGAGCGCCATGTCACTGCTACTACTACTGCTACTACCACTACTTCTACTACTACAACTTCTACTACTACTTCTAATACTACTAAAACTACTACTACTACTACCACTACTACTACTACTACTACTACTACTACTACTACTACTACTACTACTACTACTACTACTAATACTAGTACTACTACTACTACTACTACAACAACTACTACTACTACTACTACGATTTTTTTATCATATCTCCTTTGTTTTCCTCCTTGAACATCTTTCCTTTTTACAAACCGGAATCTCCGGCATCCGAGTTGAATCATCGATGCAACGACTACTTTCTCGAGGAATGCGAACTTTTTCCGCAACGAGTTGTCGGTGGCGCCCAGGACGGCGGGCGGCGGTAAACCCGACAAGTTTAGCGTCTTGCCGATCGGTCTTGCGGCGGGTTCCGGGGGCCGGAGACCCGCGTTCTAATCCCGGCGAGAATTAGACCCCGACTCGGGCGGGCGAACTTTAAGTGCACCGAAAAGTTGCTGGCGCGGGGATGCACGACGCGTTAACGTCGGGGACGAGTTTTTCTGGGGCACGACAGCCGCGGCCCCGGCCCCGGACGAATCCCCGAAGAAAATAAAATCCCTGTCTTATAACTTCCCGGTTATTGGCTGCCAATAAAACTTGAAGGGATAGCGATAATCATACGGGGCCGCGGTGCCGCGTCGGTTCGACAGATTTCCCAGCTGCTGTCGAACGGGCCCGGGAAAATAACGTTATCTAGGGGCAAATGCATACGTTCAGGTCCACGTATTTTAGAGACCTTCTTACTAACCGGGTCACGAAGTTTCAAATTTTTCTTCTCATTTTCTCCCTCGTCTCCATATTCACCTCCTCCTCCTCCTCCTTCTTCTTTTTCTTCTTTTTTTCTTCTTCTTTTGGCGCGTATACGTAGTATACCGCCTTTGCGATCGTTTCGACCCCCCCCTCGATACAATAACCGAGTCCCCTAGTTCCTTACCGAAAAGTGACTACCGCGAACTTCTGAGATTTTCCAAAGCGTGTAAAAAGTTTACTAATCCGTCAATAATAATGATTAAAATTTGTTTCTCATTCTGGGGCTCGCTAGTTTATGTGTAATGAATACCAAGAGTCTACGTTTCTTGGTTTTTTTTAAAAAAACCTTAGAATGGGGCGCGCTGATTTAAAATATGCATATATAAGCGGAAGCAAGCGAACTGATTCGAGGATGGCTGACCAGTTCGGCACTCCTTGAATGAGAATTTCACTCACTCCGTTTTGTTCACAACGTTGCTTTGACATATCTCCACAACACTGTTATCCTTTTCAAAAGTTGGTACTCCTTGCTCTGATAGCCGGGGCCACCAGGATAGTGGTAAGTGCAATCTGTGATGAGCCTCGAGACTCATTAGACCATTTGCTAAACGTGGCTCATACAGGAGTCCACTAAGCCCTCTCGTCCCCACGCTCCTGATCACTGCGTCGGCGTCACGAAGAACAATGGGCCTTGGGTCCCAACGCGGCCGATACCCGTACCCCAATTACTCACGCTTCATTAACCATTTCACCGTCACGCTAGGATTCATCCAATTTTCAAAAAAAATTGTTTCGCATGTATTTAGCAATTTTTTCCTTACTCTCCGTTAAAACACAAATAAAAAGAGACCTCATTCATAAAAATCGGCCGAATAGAAGAGAAGTTACAGTAATCGAAATCCGAAGAAATCAACAAAACCTCGACTCCTCGATACGAAAAATAAAATGAAGGGGAAAAAAAGAAAGTATAAATTACAATTAAATATAATTGACCTCAAAATTTGACAAACAATTCATTTATATACCTAACGCTGAAAAAACTGGGAGAAATTACAAAAAATTTGCCTCTTGCAAGGGGCTTCTTTGTAAGAATTTTGACCTGAAGACAACGGTCGAATAACAGCAGTACTCCATACAATACACGGTGTGCCTGAACGAGTTAAACATTTTTCATACGTCCAAATCGAAAAATCTTTATATTTTTAACTACAATGTTTCTTGAATCGTTTAAGCAAAAAAAAAAAAAAAAAAAATTCCGTCGAGATTCTGGAACGCAAAGGCGCTTTAAAAGTATTCTGGGGCTATAATAGCTAAATCACCGGTAGTAAATTCGTTATATTATTAAAAAGAAATTGACTCCATAGTTTAATTCCTTAGTTTCTTGAATACGATTATTTTAAGCACTTAAACATTTATACCACCAATTTTAGCCATGGGGTGATTTCCTGAGAGCCGATAATATCACGAATTTCTCATAGAACCCCTCAACAGTGGCTTGCTTTTTTGGCAGCCGATTCGGCCATCGAACCGGAGTTTAAATGGAAGCTGATAATAACCCAAAGCTCTGAGAAAAATTTTGAGATGAGTATAAGAACGGTTTGTTGTAAGTAGCGAGGAGAGGCGGGCAAAGCGGCTAAAATCCTATCTAATTTTTACAGTTTTTCTGTTGAATTAATGTTGCCGCGGGCTTCTGACTGTCCACACATAGTTCTGTTCAGCATATCGATACATAAGTATTTACATTTTACATACGTAGAATCTAATTTTCACGTCGGGGAGTTGACATATTTTGATTTTTTCGATTTTATACGGAAAATTGATGGTTTTTCGGGATTGAAATTATTATTGTTTCATGAAAAATAAATGCACCCAAAATGACTATAGCATATTGATTCTTACACATTTGCACTCACAAAATTGGTTGGTAAATTCAACGAGTGGGTGCATCGACCTGGTATATCAAGTTTCTGCAATTTTTTACGGCAAATCAGTAGATTTTCGGGATGTAGATTGCTTACTTTCAATTCATGAATGAATAAAGCAACGACATGGTTGAACTTCTTTGCATGGAAAGACGTTTAAAATAACAAAATCAAGACGTATTTAATGCAATTGCATTTATATCGAGTCAATTTCTTTTCAATAATATAACGGGATTTTTACTACCGGTGATTTGGGTATTTTAGCCCCAAAATACCTTTAAATCGACTTTATCTTCTAGGAGTTCGACAGAATTTTTCCTTTCTTCGCTTAAATTATTCCGTAGCACTTTTCTTCAAGAATCTGATAAGATTTTGCTTGAGGCAGATCAAAAAACTTAAATTCGATCGAATAGCTTTCTACTTTCACAATACACGGTCTCGTCAAGGTGCGTCTTTGACCTCGCAGTGTTGGATCGTGAATTCTCTTTTTATGCTGTTTGCCTATTTTGAAATCTCTGTAAATGAAAACTAAAGGGGTTGATATGTGCGAGTTAATGACGCGCCTTATCAACACATTGTGTTGGAGTTCACTGCTTGTTTTTCTTCTTCTTCTTCTTTTCTTCTTCTTCTTTTCTTCTTCTTCTTTTCTTCTTCTTCTTTTTTTCTTATTTTTTTTCTTCTTCTTCTTCTTCTTCTTTTCTTCTTCTTCTTCTTCTTCTTCTTTTCTTCTTTTCTTCTTCTTCTTCTTTTTTTTCCATCTGCTTATTCTCCCATTTTTCATCTTCTTCTATTTACTCTGGTTCAATTTCTTCCAATAAATCTACCGGTGAATGTCTCCTTCTTCTTCTTCTTCTTTTTCTTCTTCTTCTTCTTCTTTTTCTTCTTCTTCTTCCTCTTCCTCTTCGTTCTTCTCCTCCCCTCTTCCTCTCTCAATGAGCCAATACGTGATGAGCTGTAAAGATGAACATGTAGACCGTGATGTAAATGACAGAGAGAAAGAAAACGAGTATAATATTAAAGAGAAATTAAAACAAGAATAAAAAAAGATAGAAATGTATAAAAATAAGAAGAAGAAGAAGAAGAAAGAGAAATAATAGAGAAAACAGAAAGTGATAAAAAAGAAAACAATAATTCCTTGGCATTTTCCGTGGGAGACACTCGTAACTCCCACTAAATGAGTAGAGTTGCCCCGTGTTTGAGGGGAGGGGAGCATGTCTACTTTTTGGGAGGGACATCCTGAACTGCGTGGGGGGGATGGGCACCACTTCAGACCCTTCAGTGGCGTCATCCTCTTCAAATCGCAACCCGACGAGGCAACACTGTCGGGTATACCTTTTACGACCCTCGAACCCGCAATAAAAGTTAGCCATGAGTAGGGAAAAAATTTCTTGACGTCATTATTCCTGGAGATTTTTTTCTCTCCCTTTTAATGACCAAATTAGAGGACTCGCGAGTCATAAGAATTCGCCGCGCTCTGAAAATCAAGAAGCGTCACTGATGCGCTGCTCCTCGCTTTATTGTGCTCCGCCTCGAACTTTTAGTGAGGTTATAACCTACTCAACTTAAGTTCGTCGAGCTGGCAGTTTTGTCTCGACGCTATGCTGGGAACGCCGCGCCGCGCGATACAACGACGGAGAAATGACGTTTTAAAGATGCTGGAACATTGTTTCCGCATAGTTCGTCGCTCCTTTGACGTAGGGGCGTATCTCGATTTCAACATGAGACCTGTTCTCCGTACAACTATATGCTCTCCATGGCTCATGTTGAAGTATGGATACGCCCTTACGTCAGGGGAACGGCGAGTTACGGAGGCGGGGCAATGATTTTGTATGACTTGATGAGCGCTGGAAAATAATGTAACAAGGTAACCGCGATCTTTAACCCTGAGCTTTGTCGTTGCTCGGACGGAGGGACGCGATTCTGATACATGTTTTCCAACCATTTCACCTGAAACACAAAGGTAGAAAATTACGGAAACAATTCCTAACGAGATATTAACGTTTTTAGTTCACATTGGAAGATTCCGCTTATAAGAAAAAC
Source organism: Bemisia tabaci (assembly GCF_001854935.1). Taxonomy (NCBI): domain Eukaryota; kingdom Metazoa; phylum Arthropoda; class Insecta; order Hemiptera; family Aleyrodidae; genus Bemisia; species Bemisia tabaci. The sequence continues at coordinate 384,135 of NW_017547102.1, read as the reverse complement.
AATCCGACGGTGAAACTATATGTAGCAGATCACGTATCTCGTTTGCGATGTTTAAAAGTCTCCATTCCCATCTTATTTTTTTGAAAGAAAACAAATCAATAGTAGACAAGGCACACATTTCAGCATTCTGATACATGTTTCCCGACCAAAATTTCACCTGAAACACAAAGGTAGAAAATTACTGGAACAATTCCTAACGAGATATTAACGTTTTTAGTTCACATTGGTTAGTCACATTGGAAGATCCCGCTTACAAGAAAAACAATCCGACGGTGAAACTATATGTAGCAGATCACGTATCTCGTTTGGGATGTTTAAAAGTCTCCATTCCCATCTTATTTTTTTTGAAAGAAAACAAATCAATAGTAGACAAGGCACACAAGGCAACCCTTTCTCTCTTTTCACGATTTTCAGTTTAAGTCAATATAATTTTTTCATTCATGCGAATCCCTCTCCGCTTTTCTCCGACTATAATTCCAGCCGTTTTGTATTATTTTTCCAAGTTTATTGTCAGCGACAACTTTCGCAAACCGCTTCCGCGAGGAGTCGGTGCCGCTCCTTCGCACCTCCCCTTCATTTGAAGTTGGAAATTAAATTAATAGATGGGTTTCGCGTTTTGTTCGCGACTAAAACTGCGCGGGACACGCTAAGAATAATGTTTACCTTGAGTGTAGCTTTTCCTATTGTCAGGCTTTCTCGCGTTGCAATTCTAATTACTTTACAGCTGACTTCTCCGGGCCCGGGCCGGGAGCCGAGCGGGGCGAAATATTTTACACTCACCTCACATTTTCCCTCGCGCTTTTTCCCTCTCTCATATCTGCTTTCGTTCTCCGCTGACATATTTCCCATTTCCGTCCGCGGCCGGGCATGGATTTCTCCCCCTCCCCGTTTTTATCTGAATAACCAGACCTAGCGACTGCTCAATTTAAGAAATTGAACTACTACCCGAGGTTTCGATAAAATATCGCCGTTTTGACGCTGCATTGACGCGAGAACGTAACTTCTTTTTTGACATGAGCCGTGGAAAGCGTAGATTTCAACGGACGGCAGGGCTCATCTTATAATGTCGTTACTCGGGACGGAGGAACGTAACTCCATTCCAGGGTTGCAAAATTGACTGAAATAATTCCAGTTTTTAAAAGAATGTACCTGAGCATTTTTTGTCCAAAATTTGTCCGATTTTTGCATGGGGACAGAAAAGCCTAGATTTTCCTGATAAAAATGAAAATTCGTGAGGGAAACGGCAATACTGTCACTACGCCTTTGCGTTGCGTAGTTCCTATCGCCGCCATTTTGCGTGGCATACAAAACTCACGGTGTCACCGAAAATTTGAAGATCTAATGCACATAAGGTAAGTTCTACTTAACTCGTCGTAATTGATGTGAAAAAAATCTGCCTTGGAGTCCAAATACATAGGTTGTCCCAAAAGTACTGCACGTTTTTTTCTTATTGATGAACGGTAGTAGATATCAAAATGCGGTTTGTGTAGTCTTAAAGACCGGCCAATTACCGATAAAACAAGACAAATCCGAGCTCTCTAAGTAAAAAATTGACCAAGTTACAGCGTTTTGAAAATGACTTGTAGAGGGGACCCCTACGGAATTTTCAGGTTCTTTTCTGGAAAAAACAAAGAGTTGATTGTTTTGTTTTTTTTTTGGACAAACGGTAGCAGATATCAAAATACGGTTTGTGTAGTCTTAAAGACCGAGCAATTACCAATAAAACAAGACAAATCTGAGCTCTCCAAGTCAAAAAATGACCAAGTTACAGTGTTTTGAAAATGACTTGTAGAGGTGACCCCTCCAGGATTTTTAGCTTCTTTTCTGGAAAAAACAAAGATTTGATTGATCAAAAATTCTACAGAGAAATCGTCACGATCGAATGAAGTTGGTAACATGATATCAGCCCAGACCTTGCACCCTGCGATTTTTGGTTATTCCCTACGTTGAAAAAGGGCTTAAGAGGCAGGAAGTTTAACTCCATCAACGAGATGAAAAGAGCTGTTGAAACTTTCTTAAAGAACATTAGGCAAGAAGAATTCGAAAAAACCATCTTTGAAGAATTGGGAAGAACGGTTGCGGCGCTGTGTGGCAAGAGATGGAGGGTATTTTGAGACGGAAACTAGTGTCCAGTCATCCAGTGAAGAAGAGTAAATGCTAGTAATCTTGGTAAGATTCTGCAAAATTGATTTAATAAAACCACTTGAATCCTTAATTCTTTGTTTTTTTCCAGAAAAGAAGCTGAAAATCCCGTAGGGGTCCCCTCTACAAGTCATTTTCAAAACGCTGTAACTTGGTCAATTTTTGACTTAGAAAGCTCGGATTTGTCTTGTTTTGTCGGTAATTGGCCGGTCTTTAAGACTACACAAACCGCATTTTGATATCTACTACCGTTCGTCAATAAGAAAAAAACGTGCAGTACTTTTGGGACAACCTATGTAATACTATGGGGGTCGCGCAGGGGCCTCCACACCGTTTGAAACTAATTTTCTATGCTTTTAGCAATAACGACGGTCTGTATTTTGCAATAAGAACTTATTAAGTAAGTTAGTGTCCTAATTTATCATACTGCCAGAAAAGCGGGAAAATAACTATGCATTTTCTTTAGCAAAATAAAAAAAAAAAATTTCTCTGATTTTAAGCATTGGATTAAAAAGTCCTTGGATCTAGATTCCACACTTCACACTCTTAAAAATTGACAAAAAAATAACAATTGTTTTAGAGTCCGGACTCTAGATTCGAGCGACTTTTTTCCAGTGAGTGTAATGTCTGTCGGTTTTTTTGAAAAAAAAATTAAAGTAACGGAGATTTTGAAACGCGTCTCCAATATCTGTGTTATGCAACTTTCAACATTGACGTATTCAAATGAACGAAACCCCGAGTTGCCACCTCGCGCGAATCCCTACCCTTATAAACCCCGTCCATCACGGAGCAGTGGCGTGGCATGAATTGCGAGGTATCGATTGTTCTGCCATTTAAACATACGGTAAAGAATCGATTATTGAGGTGTTCGCTGCGAACACCCTGTTTATCGATCCTTTTCCATAGGTTTAAATGGCATAACAATCGATGCATCGCAATTCACGCCACGCTACTGTCACGGAGCCATCCGCGTAGAACGACCGGACAAAAAACGTGTCAAACGTCGATCTCACAGCGGCGCTGCTTACACTTAATTTCCGCGGTCTCCCGAGTGACAATGATCTGCCCGAGGGTGTCAGCTCCCCGGGCGAGCTGTCTCCATTGTGGGCGAGGGATGACGGTGAAGGGGGGCTCACCGGGGTTGATCTCAAAATGGGCATGACGAGACAACATGAGAGCCACCCTCCGAGGGGGTGGGTCATGGGGAGGGGGCTCGATCCCTGATATGATCCCCCGATTGAATGGGTCGTTGAGTGTTGACAGTTGCATACCTGACGCAGATAACGTGACGAGAACACGGGTTATCACTCTGAATTATCGTGACCGGAGCGCGGGAGCCTCCCTGGTGACGAGGCGCGTATGATCGATTTTCCCCCATTTGAAGCTATGGTAAAAAATCGATTATTTAGGTGTTCGTTGCGAACACTCTGTTTATCGATCCTTCTCCATAGGTTAAAATGCCAGATCAATCGATACATCGCAATGCACTCCACCCCTCTGACTCGTTGAGCTGGGTTGCAGCGAGGAGAGTGACCGATTAAAAACGGAATAAAAGTGGGGAAAATCTGGAAAAGTTCAATGCGATACTCAGAGTACTTTTCCGGTAAGGGTGTATCGATTATCGATGACCAAAGTGCGAAACTGCGTGTATCCGTTTGCGACATTGTAAAATTCATGTCATACTTTATTATTTCTTAAAAAGACTTGTCAACCTGATTTCTTGAAAACTGGTAACCTTGGTTTTCCTTATATCCTTATATTCTTCATCAATCTCAAGCTGTTAGGTTGGATTGTTTCTCTTTGAAAAAATAAATTAGGCGTGAAAATTTTGAGACATCGAAATGGTGATACATGACTTCGCACTTTGGTCATCAATATGGACACTGATGAATCAATTATTAAAGAACTCAACAATTTATGACTTCATGGAGCTCTTAGGAGCCAAAAAGTAGCGTACATTTCGAAAATGAGGATTCATTTGCTACTGCCATCGGGCAGTTTCATCAAATTACACCGTCAGGTATATTCATGCATCGCGTAGAAAAAATTATTGAAAATTCCTTATTGAAAACACGCCGAATGCAATTCGAGAAAAAAATAAGCCAATCAGTGAAATTCAGATAGAGATCCCGCAGTAGTAAACAAGTCTAAAACCAACGAAAATTTTGAAACACAACGATTCCAATACGTGCGGTCTTCAACTCAACCCGTCAAAATTTGCCTTCGGGCGTAAGTTATTGGAATGCATAGAGGTGAAGTTGACACTACAACTTACGGGACCTCGACGAGTCTACAAAACTGCGAGTAACTGCTCAAGGGCAAGAAAAAGGATGCCTTTATTTTCGTCCAATAAAGAATTAGTCGACAAACTCCCACCGACGTTGGCGACAGCACCATTGTCCATTTTCGCCGGAAAATCCTGCATATTTCCCACCGGTTTTCACCGAAAAACCACGAGTTTCCACCACGATTCGACATCGATGCCCGAAAGACGAGCCAAGAACTCGCGATAAAGCGAAACTCGAATAAAACATCCCGGCGCGAAGTTATGTTTTAGGCAAATGAATCGGTCCCGAGAAAATCATATATGTCCATCATCTGGTGAGCCCTGGAACTCAAGCGTTCTTACGGAGCTTAGAGGGCATTAGAAGATGGACTTGTGCGATTTTAAAACGGAGCGATTCAAATTTCGCGAATCGAGGAGTGGTCGGGGCCACTCCGCGCCGAAGAAAAATTAGTTTTGTTTCAGCGCGCGCGGACCGAAATAAGACGTCCACCGGGGGCGGGGAAGGGGGGGGACAAAAGAAAAACCCCGCGGGAAAAAAACGGAAAGAAGGAGACTCGATGAAATAGGGGAACATAATGAAGTACAACAAAAGGAGCGCGGGTTTGTAGATTAGGGTTAAGGGGCGGCGCGGAGGGCGGGCCAGGGGGCGGCGGCGCCCCGCTGGTGCTTTGGACACTTGCCATGTCATACTGCAGATAACAATGCAAGTATAAATAATACCACTAGACGGAGCAACGCATTCCGCTTGATTATTATGTCCAAAAAGACGAGTTCGGAGTTTCCCTCGCTCAAGATGACGTCAGGCTTCACGACGGTCGTACGTTTGTCTCCCGCCCCCTCCTCCCCCGCCCCCGCCCTCGCGTTTCGTTTCGAGATGCCAAGTTTTGGAAATCGGAGCGCCTGCCAAGGCTCGGATACTATGTGCGCGACAGGGCTGATGAACGGGTATCGGCGATCCGGGCGATGCGTGAAGGGTGGGTTGGGGGGGAGGGGTTGATCGGCTCGCTCGAGCGGTTCGAGTGCAATGACACGAGTCTGCTCTTGATTCGTAACCCATTCATGCTGTCGACGTCAGCATCCGTCAAAAAGCTCGAAAGTTCGCCAACCCGTTGGCGCGACCCGACGTCGGACAGAATTTAACCCGGCGTTTTTCCGGCCCGCGGATCATATTCGGACGGATCGTTGCCAGAAAATAATTTTCTTTTTTTTCTGTTTGGATTGGACCCTCGAGAACTTTTTATCGGGGATGTACGGATGCATGCGGAATGGTGGATTGTGGGGGGTGGGGAAGTTGGAAATCAGGTCCTTCTGCGCGTTGATTGTTGGTTTTTTTCCTCGCCGATGACCCGGCGCACGATGCGATGGAACGAGTCAATCAGTGGCGAGGCGTGAATGGTCGTTTATCGGTATTTCCTCATTTGAAGCTATGGTAAAGAATCGATTATTAAGGTGTTCGTCGCAAACGCCCGGTTCATCGATTCTTATCCACATGTTTAAATTGTAGCTAGATCAATCGATATATCGCATAGCATGTCGCGCCATTGGAGTCAATGGAAAAGTCTGTCATGACCAAGAGAGATCTGTGTAGACCCAAGAGTTATGATGTGGAAACTTTAAAAGCTTAAATCAATGGTCAATGCGCAAAACCACGCATTGGCGGGTCCAGCAAATTGGCAACCTTGTCATTTCTCCATTTAAACCTATGGAAATGTATCGATTCTTGGAGGGGTCAGGTGTTCCTTTAAGAATCGATTATTTAGCATAGGTTTAAATGGAGGATATCCAGTGTTGCAAAATTGTTGGATCGGCCTCTGAAACCACGTGTCTCTATTAAGGGGTCTCAAAATGTCTGCACCTATTTTATTTTCAGAGAGAGAGAAGCCAACTTATACAGCTAACTATTTTTACAGAACACTATGATAAGAGAAAAATAGTCAAAGAAGTTATTAAGAAATTACGTTTACTAGTTTTCTAATTCGACAGGAAGTCTCCAATGTCGCAAGCGGAGATACGTTGTTTTGCACCTTGGTTTTATGATATATTCAGCTAAACAAATATTGGAGGCTTAGAAATGGTCTAATTGCTTTTTTGTTACACATGAAAATTCGCAGTTTTCGTCAAAAATGTCTTATCTAACCTCTTTGAATGGTTCGTTCGTCGGTGCGGCAATGGTCTCGGGGTGAGAGGTTACCTTTTTCTGCAAACGTTTTTTTTTTCTTCTTTTCTTTTAGAATATTTTGCAGCGACATAAATCAGAAGACGGATAAATTATGCAGGAATAATGTTGATTTTGTACGCTTAAGGCAACGAAGTTCAAATCACTGCTCATGATCTATTACTCTGTGCAAGGAAAACAAAAGTGAGGGAGTAATTATCAATCGTAAGTACTCGTAACGCGACGCAACGCTCACAATCAATTTTATCCCCTCTCATAAATCATCTAATCATCTGAAATCGTCGTAAATTATCGGTATCTCAAAGTATCATGGTTTCTACAACACGGAAAAACCGGGAAAACTCAAGGAATGAAATTTTGAGGGAAAATTCAGTGAATTTGATGTTGGCTTTGAAATTTTCGCGTCTTCAAACGGAATGTTCATTTTTCGGAACATTAATAAGCAGAATATTATTACCTTTTTTTTACAATAGGACTGTGTGGTAAGAGCTGAAATAGGAAGGGCAGAGGTAGCCTTTAAGTCGTCAGCCATCAAAACCTTGGGAGATTGATTGTGTTACAGCTCTGTGACGAATGAATTGCTAAAAGTTATTATACGCATTCAATCAGAGAAAATACAAGAAAAACACAAAGAATTTGAAAGTTGAAATGAGGAAAAAACTTGAGATTTCACACATAAAATTAATGCGATATGTTAAACCGTCATTCTTCTACGAAAGAACGTAACTGCATTTCAATATTGCCAAATTTCTCTCGAAAATTGCATTTTTACCAGAAAAAATCTGGGGCATTTTCATCGAAAATTGCATTTTTACCAGAAAAAATCTGGGGCATTTTCATCGAAAATTTCAGTAATTATTCCTCAGAACTCATTGCAAAAATCAGACAAATTTTAGACAACATTGGCGCAGGTACTTTGTCACAAAAATTGAATTTATGAAGTCAATTTTGCAACCTTGGAATGGAATTACATACGTTATTTTGTCCGATAAACGACAGAATGGTCACTTTTCGCCATTCCTCTGACGTAAGGGCGTATCTCAATGTTCACATGAGCCCCAGAATGCATGGAGTTCAGTGCCGTGGCGTGAATTGCGATATATGGATTGTTATGCCATTTAAACCTATGAAAAAACATCGATTATCAGGGTGTTCGCAGCGGACACCTTAGTAATCGATTCTTTACCATAGTTTCAAATGGCGAGATATCGATAATCGATTATTCACGCCACGCCACTGATGGAGTTGTATGGAGAACAGGGCTCACGTGGAACTCTAAATACGCTCTTACGTCAGAGGAGCGACGCCGTGAAACACTCGCGAAAAGAAACGAAGGATATAAGAACACTAGGGGGCTACGCCCCCTGGCCGCTACGCGGCCCGACCCCCTGAAGGCGCTCCGCGCCATCAATGGGCCGCCTCGCGGCCCTATTTTTACCCTCCTATCAGTGTTAGTTTTATTTTTCCCCTAAACAATTACGATATGAGGTATACTTTAATTTTAAACTTTACATAAAATTACTTTAAAATTTAAAGGACGCGTTTTGGAATGACTGCTTGATGGAATATTGCAGTAAAACAATGAACTATGATAGTCAGGTAATTGATATTAATCAAAATATCGGGGGTCGGGGATCGAACCCACACCGAGTTCAAAGTGGACGTACTCGACGTCTTAGACGACACGGCCACCGCTCCACATGAGAATGCTAGTGCGAATCTTGTGTAGATAAGTGTAGAGCTGATGCGCAGGCTACCCATCTACTGCGCAACCTCCTCGACCACTGCGCATCCTCCCGCGCATAGCGGTAGCAGTACCGGAGCATTCTGTAAACTCACTCACTCTTATAACGTGATTTTAAAAAAACCTGGGTCCTATTTCCAAAATCTGATTACAGCGGGCTCATCTAAGGCCTATCACCTCTCGATTTACGCAAAAATCATGGAAATCGGCCCGGTAGAACGCTCAAACGAACTATGACAAAAAGTATAAATTTACATTGTTTAAATGGGAGAATTCGCAACTTTACCACGTAATATAAAAAAACCTGGACCATATTTTGAAAATCCGAAAAGAGTTGGCTTATCTAGAGACAATTGCCCGTCGATAGCCGCAAAAATCATGAAAATCGGCCCGGTAGAACGCTGGAACTAAGCGTTACCAGTTTCGCAAAATTAGGAGGTCTTGGAGCTTATAGTATAGATATTTATGCTAAAAGGAACTATGTGCATAGGAATTGCGTGTAAAATAGTTCCTTTTAGCAAAAATACGTCCATATGCCGTGCGAAAAAGCGGAAAAGCAGGCTGCTAAACGCCGAGCTCCTCGCGCCGCGCAAATCGATCTAAAACAAATTATTCACTCCATGAACTCTGTTTCAAGAATCTCGCGAACTTGTTCGCCGAAGTACAAGTGAAGTTGAGGCAACTTTTCAATTAGAAGTTTTTTGTTGACTCGAATATCCCGGCGAAACCCCCGGCTCATGTTAGGTTCGCGTAGTGTTTTAATTAAGTCGCTGCCGGGAGAGGGTGCCAGACGGCAGGTAATTCCCCGTGTAAATCAAAGTGGGGCCCGATAAATTTACGTATGACTCTGCAACCCTCATTGCAAAGTTGCCGTGCGAACGGGGTTTATTTGATTTTTGGACACAGGGGTGGTGTATTGTCGGAACGGGATGTGGCTCCAAGACAATACACTGTAAGACCCCCACACTAGAGTTCTTACATATATAGAAAGAGAATGAACATATCGCAATGTGGATATTTTCTGGTTCAAAAGGGCAGTCAGCTAAACAGTAATTCTAACACAAAGAATGTCACTGCCAATCTTTCGATTCCGATATCAAACCAAAATGGCCAAGAATGTGCATTCTTCCGTAAAAAGGAGTAAATTAATGCAAAATCTAAGTCAAATACATGCTTATCGATTGCCTCAATACATACATTGTCACCAGGCCAATGGACCTATAGATTGTATTTTGCTAAAAGAGGCCAAGAGCATCCCACATTTGCTAGGATTGTGCAACTTACATTATTTGCAAAAAATAAAAAAATAAAATTACAAAAAAAATTTAGATTTACCAGGTGTAAATTCCGTCTTGAATTCATTGTTAATTGAGAGTAAAGATAAAACTTGGTTGGATAATCAGTTTACATTTGAAAAGTAAAAAAGTTGCACGATCTTAGCGACATTGGCATGATCTTGGTTCCTTTCTGCAGAATGCATTATATTATATCAAACCATATACATTCAAGGCTTAAAAAAATTAAACAAAGCTCGCAAAAGGTCCTGGATTATTTATATAACGATTTGATACATTGACTACCTCCGAGTAACACGTCACCAAACTAACATTTTCACTGTTTAGTACGTTGAAAAATAGGTTTAGAGTTATTCAAACCTCCTGAGGAATTTTTTCGTGTTTGGTGTGACCTGCTTCTACGCAAAAAACCAAGCATCCAGAGAAAATATTATAATTGAAAGTTTTGAGCAACCAGTTACACGTCTTTCCCATATTTTATCCCATAAGCTGCACTAGAAAAAAAATTGGATCTAGGGTCCAGACTCTTGAAAACTAGATGATAAAAGACAAATTGAAGTGCTTTGAAAACAATTAAATTTGACACGGAACCACCTTTATTTTTCGAAACACACATCATATTCTCATTTAACACATTTTTTTTAAATCAATTTAAATGAGAATAATCCATACAGTATATGCAAACATTTGAAAATCATTAGTTGTGAACCGCTGACTCCGTGAGTTTAAATATTAGAGCCTAACACAAAGCGGAACAGCGGCTTGCATGCCGGCGCAAAACGCGCACTGGCGCCTACAAACCTAACAGGGATACTTCACGCATTGCGCAAAACGCGCACTGGCGCCTACAAACCTAACAGGGATACTTCACGCATTGCGCAATGCGTGAAGTATCCACTTAGTTTTGTAGCCGCCAGTGCGCGTTTTGCGCTGCGCTGGTCGGCCGCCCGCCGCGCAGCAGCGTGCCATGGCGCACACTGGAAAAAAAACACATTGGATCAAGAGTGCAGACTCTTGAAAACATTGACGAGAAAAAATACTCTTGATTCAATCGGATTTTTGCTTGAACCAAAACGAAATCCGCTTAAATTAAGAGGCTTGGTTCTTGATTTAAGCTAGATTCTGATTGATTCAAGAGTACTTTTTCTTGTCGATGTTTTTAAGAGTCTGGACTCTAGATCCAATGTGTTTTTTTTCCAGTGTGAAATCCACCCAGTTCTTCCTTGATTAATTTATAATTACACAACTTTTTGGCGTAAATACGTCCAATTATACGTGACAACGCAGCAACAACGCCGACGATTTCCCTGTCGTGCAGCGGATACGAGTGCTCTGCTTTATGAATGAAAACAGTCATGCAGCCCTCTCAGCTTCGACGCACGTCAAAAACACTCGTTTAAAGGAGTCAGATTCGAGTTTTAAAATATTCTTTTGATAAACGAGAGAAGTTGGCGCGCGGCTCCGGGCTTTGAGACTTTAAAGTCGCTTCGGCTTTTGAAGATTTCTTTTTCGCACCGAGCGATGAGGAATGGAGAGTCCGTGAGTCTTTATCAAAACAATTTATAGGCAATACGTCGTTCCTCAGACGTAGGAATGTCACTACTTTTGCGTGGATTTGCGTGGAATCAGCTCAAGTACATCAGACGTCACCTAATTTTCTTTAAAGTTGTGTTTTTTAAACAGATGATGCAGATGCAACCCTAAGACTTGAAATTTTGCCAGGATACATGTCGCCGGCAATGACTCAAATTGGGAATTTTGTCATGTGCACTGGAAAAAAAAAAACACATTGGATCTAGAGTTTAGACTCTTGAAGACATTGACGAGAAAAATACTCTTGATTCAATCAGATTTAAGCTTAAATCAAAAGGAAATCCGCTCAAATTAAGAGGCTTGGTTCTTGATTTAAGCAAAAATCCGATTGAATTAAAGAGTATTTTTTCTTGTCGATGTTTTCAAGGGTCTGGACTCTAGATCCAATGTTTTTATTTTCCAATGTGGCTAAGCGAATAGTCGAATACTCTTGCTCAGAGTTAAATTCTGACTCTTCAAGTAATTTTAGCAAAATAATTACTTTATAGCTGGCGTAGCAACGAAGTTTCTGTAAAAATTGGAGTCATGCAATTGTAAATAAATTAGATGTAGCTCGCTCAAACGATCATTTATCTAGGGCTTTTCACCATGTCCTTTAATACAGAGTTTTTTGCCATGTTGATCGTTAAAATATATGATGAGCATTCAGAGAGCAAAAACTAAGAATAGTTCATAGACTTAATTTTTACCATTAAGCACTGGCAAACGTTTTGTAAAAAAGGCCGAGAGCGCACAAAACTTCATGAACCAATAAAATTTGACCATCTACTCAAATAGAGGCATTGTTTGGCCGCAACGTATTTATCACAATCAAGGGTGTTTTCACTAGAGGTTCAAAGGCGTTAAGGAATTCAGTTCTCTATTAAACAATAAAATATATGAGAAAATAATGCAGTTCGGCTGTCTCTGCATAAATCTGTCCATTTTAGCGTTGCGAAATCACTCGCAAATTCTTGAAGAATACCCATTTAAGAATATCCAGAAGGATCCATTCCTGATTCTATGATATCAACTCTTTCTCCTTATAGGGATGATCCACTAGTTTTAAAAGTATAGTTCTTCCATGATGAGGGGATAGGTGCTTCATTCATTTCCGAGTTCTTCCTACTTTATTTATTGTGCTTCTCTTTAAGAGGAGTTTTTATTTTTTGTTAATTTTCCAGAGTCTGAAAGTGGATACTATTTATGGCATGAATAATTATCTCTGAATCTTATTTTGGATTTTACCGAACCAACGAACCGTTGGGAAAAGAGGAAAAGTTATGCGTACGTGAGCCAAAATTTTCCACCAACCGCGACGTCGTGGCTCCCATCGTCCTCCTAACCTATTCACCGATGTGTTTAGGAGGAACGCCGTATGACTGTTGCCAAATTTTGCTCGATAAAGTATCCATTTTTGCAGAAAGTTATGAATTCTTGCCCTTGAAATTCTTCAAGACACTAGATCTGACTGCGATTAATATTCTTGGAGCCATTCAAGAAATAAAAATTCACCAATTTTTCAGAAAAATTGCATTTTACGAAAAGGAACCTGGCAACGTCTGCGTGTACATACGGCTTTCTTCCCGAGCAAAGCAGTAAAGCGACCTCCTTAGTTTCCGAACGCACAGCGACGGGAATCGCGCGTTTAGTATTCATGGAAAAAGTTTTTCCCATTGGTCGAGGGGTTTCCGAAATCGCCCATTCCCATAACTCGAGGACGGGGGAGGGGGTATTATAGGAATGAGAGGGGTGGGCGACGGGTTGTTGGAGGGAGGGAAGAAAAATGAACCTCTCTAAGACAAGAAATTAGGACGCAAATTGTATTGGGCACGTTTTCGAGCAGCATCCTCCGAAGCAGGGTTGCTGAATTGCATTAATAAATTATCAATACTCATCACCACCAAGATCGGATATTGCTTCAATTTAGTACGATTCGACAGGTATGCCTTCGAGATTGCCGAATTTCGCCCGATTTGCGAGTGAACGAGGGTGGTTTTGGTCGAATTTGACAACTTGGTGAAGGTCTCGTTTTGAATTACGGGTAGGGGTGATTTATAGCTGTCCTCTATTTCCACTTATGAGTTGGAATTTCGCCGATATTGAGGAATACCGTGGCTCCAAAGTTCAGGTAAATATTAAATAACAATAATACGTGTTAGTTTATAGATGCAGCTTTTTAACTTGGCAACGCTGCGAATAATTCAACTGCACTTTTAGACCCATCAGCGAACGTTAATTATCTTTCCTTTCTCGCGAGATGTATATTCCCGTCCCGACTTCGAATGCAAGATGCAATTGCTGTTTTTCAGAGCAGTTGCTATTGATCGAACCTGAGACCCTTTTTAAGTTGCAGCAATTAATTCAAAGAGAAAAAATAGAACTTCCGATCAGCTTTTGATCAAATTTTTGTTATTCAAATACAAAAAATGTGGGAAGGCGTTTTGGGGTGCATTTTCTCATCATCAATTGTTGATATATTACACAATCTCCCTCCACAAAAACTCAAATTTGCGTGGATAAATTTATACCCTAAAACGCGTCTTCTTATTTTTTGATGTTAAATAAAATATGTCTGTAATACATTTGGGCGGAATTCGCACTTTTCTTACTTACAATATGTTAACACGATGAATATTTTTCCAATGTGCTTCAAATCAAGTACGACAAAGTTATATTTCTTTAAATTAAAAAGAAATAAAATAAAATTAAAAATTAAAAAATAAAAAAACTTTTCATTGAAATAGATTTTTTTCACCTTGATACCCTTTTTCTTTCTGTTTTGTATCGAAGACAATATTTTTGTAAAGGAATAAGGCACCTTGTTTATTTTTCTTATTTTTAAGCCACTAAGGGGCCCTCTGATGATGACGGAAATTTTTCAGGGGTTGGGCCCCACAGAGGCCAAGGGACCCTAACACATAAGTCCCTCGTATTACACGACCTATGGAGATCTCAGAAATCGCTCGAGTGAGCTTCGGAGCTCTTGGGAGGCCGACAGAAAACAAAATGATAGATTATGCATTTTAGTCGAACGAGAAATAAAACCTACCTCTCAGCTTAATTCCATATCCCTTCCCGACTCTCTCGTACCCTGAGCCCCCCTTCGTCGGATGCAAGCCCGCATAATGCGCGACAGATTTCAGTGTGAGTGGACTGAAAACTTGCAATTGGGTCACACGACGGAAGTCCCTGGTTTGCTCATGCGAGTGCACCGACCTGTAGGCGTACATTGTACAGAACCAAAAAATCCCGCAAATTTTGCACGGAGATATCTTTTGTTTTATTATATTGTGACCGTTCGAAGAAAAGTGGATCCTCGTGAACGACGGTAAAACTTTCTGGAGGGCGATTCTGTTGGAAAGAGCGAAAAATCAAAATTTAAGTGAGCAGATCGATGTAGCTGGGTGCATCTCAAAGTGGACTAAATTTTGCAATCGGGAGCTATAAATTCTAGCTCAGTTTAGAAATAACGTATTTCATTAATCTCCTTACGCCAATAAGTGTTTTTACGGATGAGACAGAAATTGAAGTTCCCCGTTGAAAAATGTAGTCCAAATGTCTATCTTGGTTTGTTGCGACTCTGACACAAAATAGAATAATATGGACAACGCAAGAAGTTAAGCATTCTGATACATGTTTTACAATTAAAATGTCAGGTAGAACACGATTTGCGCAACGAAAATTACTAAAATCAACTACTCACTGAGATATTAACGCGTTTGGTTTACGTTAGCCATGGAAATTTTGAATTCATCGCTCACATGAAAAATAATAGTGAATTTGAATCAAATCACTACAACAGTTGTAGCGCGCTCATATGTCAGACAGTGTCCCCTCCTTACCCATTATTGTTGCAAGTGTGAACAATGTGCAACAATAGAGCCAAAGTGCCAAGATTATGGCTTTCATATTTCATGCCACGAAGAAAATTACGTACGCGATTTGACTCGCGGGAAGTTTTTTTTTTTTTTTTTTTTTTTTTTTTTCATGAGCATAAGGTTTGATTTCACACACATCAAAATGTTAAATAACTCAATCAGGAGTTGATTCCAATAATGTATAGTACGGTGATCGTGTTCTACGTAAAATGTTAGTCAAAGACCATAAGCTACGAACATGAAAACAAGGTTTTGGCATACTTCTCGCCGTGTCAGGATGAAACGAACGTAATTTAATCCTACTTCATAACACACAGGAATGAAGCAAGCAACTATTCGAACTCCGGAGTAGGTATGTGATATCACGCAAAATTGAAGGAAATGTTAGCTCTTCACATATCTGAAATTACTATGCTAATGCTAATGACACAAAAATCTCATGCTTTCCACGATATAGAGTTGAAAATTGATTAATCGTTTTGTCCTTATTCAACCGATGGATAATGCATATGTGTCGCTAATTTGAGGGTAAAAATGCGTAATTTACGAAGTTCTGATAAAACGGCTGCAAAAATTATGTATTCGTCGCGAGGTTGCGTTGGTTATCGCAGATTATCTCACATTTTTACGAATTACCTGAAAAATCGTGCATCTCGCGCGAAACGGAGATGAAAAGCGCGCAAAATGGGATTTAACGAATCCGTAGATAATATCGCATACTGCCGTACTTAGGAAGAACGCCGTATGAACATTCGAGAGTTGCAAAATTTCCTTCGATAAAATGTTTATTTTTCAGGATAGTTATGAATATCTACCTTTGAAATTTTCAGATATTTCATATTCAGTTTCGAATAAAATTGTCTGAGAAATTGGAAGAAAAATATTCATGAGTTTTCCAGGAAATTCGTGTTTTATAAATGGAAATTTGGCAACTCTTGAATGTTCATACGGCGTTTTTCCTCAGCACGGCAGCATATGCTTTCTTAATCGAGCAATCCTCCTTCCTCGTCTTGTGTTATTCGAAATGTCAACAGCGTGCAACAACTGAGCCAAAGCACCGAGATTGAGGTCGTAATGTTTTCAGACCGCAAAGACTGTTACTCGAGGTTCATACGGGGTTTTTCCTCAGCACAGCAGAAGAGAAGGCAGAGAGGACTGCTTATCGTGGCCAGGATGAGGGTTTTTGCTCCGGTGGCAGGAGATCCATTTGCCCGACCGACTTTTGATTGAAGACAGTTGTTCCAAGCTGGACGTCATGCGTCACGAGTTTCGGGACCGGGGAGGAAAGAAATAATATTAAATCATTCCCTCATTCATCATACCTGCATGTCAAGCTAAGCTCAGGGCGCCGACCGCAGTCTTTGATCGTGCAGGGCTGCCGGTCCGGTCCGGTGTTCAGAACATGATGATTCGGACCGAATCAAATCATAAAAGGACACAGTCACATTTTGTGGGGCGAAAAGAATTGAATCAGTGAGGACGAAAACACACCAACTCGGAAAAATGAAAATAATCAAGACACACATAAAACTGCAAAGTGGGTGAAGAAGTTAGTTTAAGAAACATACACTTGCTACCGAAAGACAAGTACTTATGGACACTTTAAAGATCCAAGTTGGAACAGATGCGCTAACTTCAATGACCTTTATGTAAATTAACTGTCTTTAACGGAAGTTGAGCATTTTTGAGTTACCGAGTTGGTGTGTTTTCCTTCTCACTGATTCAATTGAGGGGCTTGGAGGACAAGGTGCATAAGTGCAGTTTTTGAAAAAATTGAGATATTAATGATTTCAAAGTAAAGCTAGTCTTAATGCATATTCGGTGAAAAATTCGCTTCCAAATTCCAATTTTTAAGCACAAAAAAGTCATTTTGAACTTTTTTTCCGCCATAAAGATCAATGTAAATCGGAAACTTCAAACAAGTGTTTTTAGAAATAGCAACAACTGCACGTATGCGCCTTGTCCTCCAAGCTCCTCAATTCGGACTAGTTTTGAACGTAAATTAATGTGACCTTGATTATATTAATGAACTATATATTTCTACAATGAAGTACGATCGAAAATGCGGATCGACGCTAGAATCGTTTAGAATAGAGTCGTTTAGAATGTTGGTAATTTTGCCAACGTGCGCCAAAAATTCAGTGTAAAACTGAATTCTCACTATTGAAGAGATAATGTCCACCCGACTGCAAAATGGACCGCGTTGATCAGAAAGGAACCAAGCCACATAAGCTATGGCCAAACTCAATTTGGCAGTTTAATTTTTTTACAAGAAACCAGTTGTGTGGATTTTTGTGCGAATCTCAGTGAGTTTTCTGCATAGTAAGAAGCAAAGTCCTTAAAATTCTCAAAGGAACCCGCACAAACGTCCTCTTGTAAAAAACTAAATTGCCCGCTTAAATTTGGCAGTGGCTGATGTGGCTTAGTTTCTTTGAGCTAAACACAGTGCGAATATTCTCGCAAGAGAGGTATGTCGACGGTGTAAGTCGGCAATCACATAACTCGGTTTGCGACGTCGAAGACTTCCTATCATACTTCATTTTTTAAACGGAAAACTACTCGACGGCGATTCGTCAAAACTGACGTTATTTTTCTTCTCTGTGCGAAGAAAATTCTGCAAAAATTTCAAGGAATAATGTCAATTTGTTCTCCTTTAACAAAATAACATAGAGGCGGAGATTTTCAGACACCGCAAACGAGATATGTGATTGCCGACTTACACCGTCGATATGCTGTTTAGTGCAAGTTTCGGTCTGGTTTTCACGACCTCTCCGAGCTTTGTAACAAAAAAGTCAGGAGGCTGCGCTACAATGATGATGTGTTCAACTAGCCCCGCAACGGCCGCAACACGTTTGCAGTTGCCTTCCTGACTGGTCGTAAGTGTTGCACCAAACAGCATACTTTACTCTCTTGAGAGGAAATTGTATGCGAGGATGGGCTCTTTCTTTCTAGAATGAGATTTCAGTTGTAGACTGAAGTTTCGGAACACGTCGGTAAAATTACCAGAACTTTAATGCAATGGATTTGCAGTGAATCCTCTGAATTGTTCATTAATTGATCTCATTTTGAATCAATTAAACATGACTTTGTTTCAGCGAAAACGCATTATAACGCGACTGATTAAGTTGTTTTTCATTTTGCATTATAACGGGATTAGTCAGAGCAACATATAGATAAATAGAGGAGAATTTATTGTTAGTAGTTTCATCAGTTTTGTCAGGAATATAAGTCTATAAGTTGTTCAGAAATTTTCGCGGATCTTGTGCATGTGTGTATTCAGATGTGCGAAAATGGGACTGTACCTGCAATATTGCTGGCTCAGACTCGGTGTCTGTGTGATAGCAATCCGCCGTGACCCAGATAGTAGCGCCTTGATACAACTAAACGTGCTCAGCGGATGTCCGCGTTGCATACACAAATCAGTGAAGGCGTTTTGGCCGTCCACTCAATACCAATATCAGCGTTGAGCTCGACGAGCCATACAAGCTCCCGGCAATATCAACGGCGATTATCAAAAATTTCTTTCTCCGGCTGATTTTAGGCCGGAGAAGGCTCAGTCTAAAATTATTACCCACTGATATACAAACAATTATAACAGCCAGCCTTCCGGTGAAACCAAAATTGTTGTGAGGAGATTTTAATGAAAAATTCAACTGAATTTTTGTGTTTTTGTTTTTTCCCAAAATATTGTAAAAAAAACTTTCGCGGTTGCTGGTGATGGCCGATCAACGAACGGCCAAAATTCGCCCGGTTGCGAAGTTGCACAAGAGTGATTAAAATCTTTTCTTTTTCTTAAAAAAAAGCAAATGTAATAAAATAAATTGCTTGAATAGGAATTATTGACTGTAAGTGAATTTATATAAAGATTCCGTCATTTTTCAAAAATTTAGATAAAAGTGTATTTAAAAGACCGTTTCTAAAAAATTGTGTAACAATGTCCGGAAAATGTTGAAAATTAATTTTGAAAATATATTACCGACACGATTGTCATCCACAGCACTGTAATAACCTCGCCGATGTTTTAAAAATATCTCCGCTCCACGGGAAGATCCGTAAATATCGAGCTTAAAAATGAAAATTCGGTGAGTCAGAGCACTCGAACTAACAACCACCGATGCCGAGTTTACGACCCGGGAATTTTTTCACCTCAACCCATCCATGCACGCCCACGAAATCTCGAATTTCCACTCAATGTGCGTCAGAGAGCCCCTAACCCCTCCACCCCCCGCCCCTACCGGCGGGAACGTGCCGGCACAGGGTATAGGATTTCAATTCATCAACAAGCAATTAACTAATTACTTCTCTCTCGATGCCCGCGCCGCCTCCCCCCCCCCCCCCCCCCCCCCNGGTGGGGGGAGGTGGGGCCCCGCTAATGGGCGGCCGGCGATTCGAATGCGCTTTAAAATGATAGTTATTTTCGCTTGATGCGTATGGAACCCGCCGCGCCTTTGTGAGTGCTCCGGTCCGGTCGGCGCGTTTCATTCGATTGAAAACTCGCGGAACAATCGCGGAGAGTCCCGCCATCCGGCTTCGCGGGGATGGGCTGCGTGCGAAAGAGGCCCCTCCCCAACCCCTCCGTTTTCAGGACGTGTGCGGTGGTGTCGAATTCGGTGGAGTATGGAGGATTTTTGGGGGGTTTGTTCCGGAGTGGAAATATTTTTGGGGCCCTGCGATAACAATGCAATCGATTTGATGGAGTGAGGCGTGGGTTTTTGGAGGTCAACGCTATTTTTCACCTAATGATGATAATGAGCGCGACTTTGAGCAAAAAGTCGAATAAAATAAACCTAATTTTAACTGATGAGTGTCGGTATAGCACTCTTTAACGCTGAAAAAAAAGTTACAAGCTATATGGATATACCGTCCGTTCTGGGCTCAGAGGCCGGAAGTCTCAGGTGCTGGAGCCGTAGCTTCAACTACTCCGGCTGCTACGCCCGGAACTTTCGGCCTCTGAGCCCGGTACGGACGGCATGTCTGTATAGCCCGTAAGTACGGCTTCTGCAACCTTTTTTTTTTTTTTTTGTTTTGTTTCTTTTTGTCTGTTTGTTTTTTAGTGAGGCAATTTTTCTTAAGGAAGAGTTAGGATTGCTGAACTAATCACTCAATTTGGTCATAAGTCATAATTAGAGAAATCAGAATTTTGACCACCGGAAGAAATAGACCAGCAATTATACAGTAAATTGTCTCTGAGTTAATCAATGAGCAGGGAATAATGTTGTGGTTAGGGGGGGGGGAGTATAAGCAAAAAATAAATGCAGAAATAGATAATCTACACAGACCTACCTGCAAGGGAATTTGTCCTCATAGAGAAATCGTATGTATTTTGTGTCTAAAACTTCGTTTCCTGTACGTGTGGGATGATATAAAATTAATCTCTGAAAAAGTGCGTTCCACCGATCGTAAAGCTGCAACTTCGCTCGATCTTTATTTTTCTAAAAGGAAACATAGATTTTTTCCTAAATTCAGAAATATTCCCACAAAACTTCAAGGAGATATTTTTATTAGTGGTCTTTTAAGGAGAGTAAAACAATTGACGATTATTAAACATTGCGATTCGCCGCTCTTTAGTTGAAAAAACGTAACGTCATTTCACCGTCGCAAAATTCTCACTCCCAATTTAAATTTTTATCAGGAAGCTATTGAGCCCTTTGAATCGAAACCTCTAAAAAAACCCAAAATTAGTAAAATTTTAGACAGAAATGGCACATTTCGTCGCTCCTCTGACGTGAGGGCGTATCTCTATTTTCACGTGAGCTCTGAAAAACATGGAACTTTACGGAGAACAGGGGTCACGTGGAAATTTATATACGCTCGTACGTCAGAGGAACGACAAATGGATCGCATTTAACAAAAAGGAACCAGCGCGATTGCAATGTTTTTAAAATCGTGCAACTTCTTCTTTTCTTTTAAAATGACTTAATATTTGTACATTACAAAAATTATTCCCATAACTTCGCTATAGAATTAACAATTTTTTAGTGGGAGGCAAATATTATTCGTTATTTTCAGAGAAATTTCAGATAAGTATAGAGAAGCAACATTTTTACAACATTAAGTTGGAATTTTTTAGCCAAGTGCTCTAATGCCGCTGGTTTTTTTTTTTTTTTTTTTTTTTTTTTTTTTTTTTTTTTTTTTTTTTTTTTTTTTTGGCTAAATGCGATCCAGATCATACTCTCGTACAAATTTTAATTCATTTAGTTATTTCTCTAACCTTAAAGGCCTAGATACACACGGCAATTAATCGCCGCGAGTGAAAGACGAAAGCCAATGAGAGCCTTGATTTCGATCCATTGACGTCGATATATCGAAATCAAGGCTCTCCATTGGCTTTCGTCTTTCACTCTCGGTGATTAATCGCCGTGTGCATCTAGGCCTTAATATAAAGTTACATGTTTTTCGTCTGAAAAACAACTTATTGAGGTATATCTTTTCATTATGTGTGTCTCCGTCCAACAGACGCGAGCGTTGTCAGCGGGTAACTCGTGAACTAAACAACGCGGCAACAGGGAGTGCGACTCCCTGCCGAATTAGGTAACTCTCTGGAAGTTGGGCGAACACGGCCGGGAGACTACCCGCGGAAAACTGCAGTATGAGAGAAATCAACCACTCCCCCCCCCTCCCAGCCGCCCGCCAAATCTTTCACGATTGAAAGTAATCATCGTAATTAATTAATATGATATGCTTTCAGGTTGGGCGATGAGAGCTCACCCAATTATCGGATTCGATCACAGATCGCGCGCCGAACGCTGGCCCTGGTCCATCCGCCGATGCCATATCGTGCCTAAAATCCAATGCATTATCGCATCTATAATTACAGTTGTCGAATTTCCGTGGGCGATTCGGCAGTTATGTATGGGTCCGAAACACCTCTCTCGTGACCAGTTATTGAGAAAACAATCGGTTATGTTACAATCAGTGGCGATTCACGCAAATTGGCAACACTGTTTTGTCTCTACGGTTATAAGACATTTCGTAAACTATTTTTTATCCGCGCACCTGTCTCCTCCAGTAGTTTATGTCCACGTGGTTTTTGACAGCTGGGAGTTTTTGTCCACTCGTCAATTGAGATCAAAAGACAATTAGTCTACATGTAAATTCAAGCGACAATTGCTCACGACGTTTTTGGATGAAAATGTATAATATCTTGGTAGAATGAGGGTTTGCTTGTTTTTTATTTTTATTGTTTGTTTGGCCCAACAGAGAAAAATATATAACTGAGATTTTTTGTAAAGATGGGGGGGCGTCAATTCCATGAAGGAAAATTCACTAAAACTCTTTACACCTCTTCGGTGCAACAACAAACCTTTTGATTTGCCTCAGCTGAAGGATCTTAGATATTTCCTGTGGACGATAACTTCGCGACGGCGCCGGCATGCCGCAGCGCTTCGAGCCACCATTTCGCCACGGATATGTTGCACAGCATCATACGAAATTGAAAACAGCCCCGCAACATATCATGATTGATGGCATCCTCCAAGAGCACGAAGTTCCCTCGCAAATTAAATCATTAAATCGAGTGCCGACGACCAAAAGAAAACGGTAGTCGAAAAACTCACTAAATCCTAGTATATTTATCCAATAACATTTAGCATGCTTCTTGAAGTTAATTAGATGAAAAAGTAACTTGATTCAAGCAAAAATATGCCCAAAACCGCCTAAAACCGCAAGGAACGCCCCGTACTCTTAGAGGATGCCTGTCATTCTTAATATGCTGGAGTGCCTTCGATTTTGTATGATACTTTGCAACACCTCTGCTGTGAAATAGTTGCTTTTGAAGCGTCAGGGCACGCTGCGGCGCGGCGGGCGGCCGACCAGCGCAGCGCGAAACGCGCACATTGCGCAATGCGTGAAGTATCCCTGTTAGGTTTGTAGGCGCCAGTGCGCGTTTTGCGCAATGCGTGAAGTATCCCTGTTAGGTTTGTATGCGCCAGTACGCGTTTTGCGCATTGCATGAGGTATCCCTGTTAGGTTTGTAGGCGCCAGTGCGCGTTTTGCGCCGGCATGCAAGCTGACGTGCCGTTCCGCTCTGTGTTCGGCTCCAATATATAAACTCACGGAGTCAGTGGTTCACAACCAATGATTTTCAAATGTTTGCATATTCTGCATGGATTATTCTCATTTAAATTGATTTAAAAAAAAATACGTATTAAAGGAGAATGCGATGTGTGTTTTGAAAAAATAAAGGTGGTTCCGTGTTTAATTGTTTCCATAGCACTTTAATTTTTCTTTTATATTTTGTGATTTTACTGTGCTGCAGCGTGGTGTGAGCGCAACCAAACGCTCAAAATTTTACATACTATAGGCTCTTGAAGATCGATGTACTAATGCGTTAAAACTAAAGATTGCATGTTTCTTGGTTTTTTCCCTCTTTTATTCAATTTCGCACAGTTTCTTTCAACACAACTACGGCTCATTGAGATTAATATCGATGCCATCGTTTGGAAAAGGTCTTACAAATATTTGTCATGCGTTTTAAAAATGTAATTTTTTTATAATGAAGCAATATTTTCATTTAAAAAAAGAAGTATATATTAGGTATATTTAAATCGAAAATTTTAGGGATTGAAATAAATCCAGGTATTCATCAATGGCACCTTTCACAAGGTTGGCGACAAGGGGTGGAGGCGGAGATCAGAAGGTGCCAATTGCCTGATGATCTCTGGGAGGATAGGGGGCAATGGCGTTTGGGCGTCGCAGAGCGCGAGGCGGCGCTATAAAAGCGGCTTTATGTATGTATTCATCAATGGCAACTAGAAAAGATTAATCAAAAGATGAGACAACAACATTTCACATTTTCTTTAAAAAATGAGTTATCATAACACCTCCTTCTCTCTCAATTTTCTCATTTCAATATTGTCAATATGTATAATTTTACTCGCGAACTTTAATGAACGCTTGGACCAAGTCCCTGATGCTCATTTTACGCGTGGATGTAAACTAATGGACAAAAAAGGTGCGCGCACAAATAATCGGTGACAAAATGTCCTGAAACTGCCTCTACTAAACTTCGTGATGCTATGTGAGACGTTAAATAGATTTTTTACATACATATAAATGGAGAAACAAAAATCTTATCAACTTGCGAGAGTTCCCACTGGTTACAATCTTCATGAGCTCTAGTTCCACGATCAAATTAAGCTCAGCAAAATGGGTTACGATGAGACTGTTCGACGCCCCTCTGACACAAAGGCTCATCTCGATTTCCGCATGAGCTCCGGAATACCTGGATCCATATGTAAAATATGGCTCACCTGGAGATTGAGATACGCTCTTACGTCGAAGGAGTGACTTGTTGAGTGTGGCCGATCAGAATTAAGAGGCGCCTTTACTTTATGATCAACATTATCTCGATCATAGTATCGAATTGATGTCCTCTCCTCTAATGTTCTTTGCGATTTATGTCGAGTGATAAGTAGAGGCGTCTCTTAATTTTGATCGGCAACACTCAACAATCGCATTGATGATCCATTTTGATAGTCAAAGGCGGATCAAAATCAAACCAAGCATTGATGCCACTGTTGAGTGTTGACCGTTGAGTATTGACCATCAAAATTTAGAGGCGCTTCTTTTTTTCTCTTTTTTTGATCAACATGAATCACATACAGATTATCCAAAGATGTATTGTATATTTGATACTCCGCGAAAAAAAGTATTGGTGGTTCTCCCCTAAAGTTGTGGTACTTCCCCAATTTGTTTAATGATATTGACATTTCCGATTAATTGCGGTAGTACCATGCGATTCAAGTTGGGGTTTAATACTTAGTGCCACAAAGTTTGGGTCGGTACCTAATTTATCAGGGTACTTTCCACAATTAATTGAATATTTTCATATCATCCAACAATCCCGTGCTCTTTTTTCCTGTGTCTATTCTCAAAATATGTGGATAAATAAGAAGGGTTTTTTCTCTAAATTTCTATGGGCAATTTTAAACAGTCACAGCAATGTCCCTTTTTAATGGATTCATTTTTATCGCTCAAACAGCGCTTCAGTCTGTTATAATCAGCTCAGTATTTTTGAACCTGACTGATGCAGGAGGAGGGTAGCAACCCCACACGTCTCCTCCAAAGTCTGAGGCCCGCAAAGAGGGGGAGAGAAAAAACGAAGAAAAAAACCACTCGAGACCAGCGCCTGGTTAAAACCCCCTGATAAAAACGCGAGTTACATTCCGTCTTGGCTGGAGGGCCGAAATGACAAATAAATATAGTGAGGGGGTTAAATTTTCGTGCCATGTGGTCTGCCCGGACGACTGCCATTAGCCCTGTGTTTTCTCGGGGACGTTAGTCCATTATTAACCCCCTCCCTCTCTGCGGACCCTCCCCTACTGATATTTTCACTCGGAACGGTTCCCTTCGGCGCGGGCCTTTAAACTGGACGTATTTCTGCCAAACCGAAGTATGTGCATTGAAACATGAGCCCTGATATCCGTAAAAATACATGCACAACAGGGCTCACGTCATAATGCACAGTGTTTCGTTCGGCAGAAGAACGTCTGACTAACGTCTTTACCGTTTGAAAAATGCTCCGGAACGGTCACAAAAAATGACAGCAAAAATCCTCGGTCATGGTCGCGCCCATTGCTGCCAAACTGACATTAATGGATCAAAATTGGACTACATTTTGCAATTAGGAACTATAATTTCCAGCTCGGTTCAGAAACGACGTACGTACCATTAGATTCCCAATGGACGTAAGTGTTTTTACAGATGAGCCAGAAATTGTAGTAACCACCATTCCTAGGTTTCAATACTATATTCGTGCAATTTCTAAGTCTAATTTCTAAAGTCTGCTGATCATTCAGAAACAACGTACGTACCATTAATTTCCTAATGGACGTAAGTGTCTTTAAAAAAGAGCCAGAAATTGTAGTCCCAAATTGCAAAATGTAGTCCAGTTCGTCGTTCCTTCTACGCAGGAACGTGCCTCCATTCCAAGGTTTCACAATACTATGCTCGTCTGATTACTACCCAATATTCTGCTGATTTTTTCGTTCAATCCGACAAAAAAAATCAGTAAAATTTACTGTCAGAAATGCTAAACAGTTTTAGGCGTAAAAAGCGTTTTTACAGGCGAAAACTTTGCAACTTTGAAAACGTGCCTTTTTCGCGTTCAAAATATTTATGGTCGCCCTCGATTTTTTTTTAAAATAAATGCCCACATAATCGCGCATGTATACAGATAGAATATTATTAAATTACATCTTTTGTTGAGGGGTACCGGCTGACAGGAAATGCTTTACGGTTAAATTGGCCCTCAATCACGAATAAAAAAAGTGTATCTGTATGAATAAAGTTCAAGAAGAGAAATTAGTAGGTCGTATTTGCTTTCCCCTATCTAACTATCCATCGATATATCTTTCTATTTATCCAGCTGTTGATCTTTTGATTGATTATATCTATTAATCTATATATTTAAATATTTATCTATTAATTCATTTTTCCTGATCAGAAGATCAGAGACAAGTTTCATGAAGATTTTACCATTGCCAAGCTAAGTGAAAATACTTACTCCACTGCTCGCATAAAAATAAACGAATTTTACTCAACCTGGCAACAATGCACGCTTTCCGCGGTCTCGCTTTAAGCAGGATCATTATTACCGTCATCACTTTCTTGACGCAATGATGGGCATTAACTTATTTAAACCCCGACTTAACTCTTAAGCCAGTGAGCTACGCATAGAACGAGGGTGGCTCTCGGAATATAGAGATCAATGTTAGCGTTTTTTATCGTCCTTTTTTCTGCTGCCGATGAAGTAGCAAGAGATCTACTTGAGTCTTAAGCATTATGGTTTTCTCTCAGTATTAAAAAATGATGTTCCCTTGGTGCCTTGAAAGGTTCAAATTACACAAAAGCGGAAAAAGTTAGCTGTTTTGTGAATGAACTTATTGTGAAAATCAGTTGAACTAAATGTTGCAACAAGGTAATATCATTTCTGCGGTGGGCGGCCGATCAGCGCAGCGCGAAACGCGCACAGGCGCCTACAAACCTAACAGGGATACTTCACACATTGCGCAATACGTGAAGTATCCCTGTTAGGTTTGTAGGCGCCAGTGGGCGTTGTGTGCAATGCGTGAAGTATCCCTGTTAGGTTTGTAGGCGCCAGTGCGCGTTGTGTACAATGCGTGAAGTATCCCTGTTGGGTTTGTAGGCGCCAGTGCGCGTTTTGCGCTGGCAAAGGTAATATCATTTCTTCATCATTCGTGAAACCCCGTATCTCTATTGAGTGACTGTTATAGCATCTATCGACGGTAAAACTGCAGAAACGAGTACCTCGTGTGTCGTTGCAGACTTTCTGGCGTACAAAATTGTCTAAATGGAAACGTATTCAATTACATCTCTCGAAGACTTCAATTAAGATTTTCTTCTATATTCGACGATGAATATTCGTGAAAATGTCGTAACATAATGTTGATTTGTTTTCCTTTTAAACAATAAACTACGTGTAGAGATGTTGAACCAAAACTGACTTACGCGTTCTTGTAGACTCACCGTCAAAATATTCATAAACTGTTCATTGAACAACTTATGTTCAAAAACTACTCAAAAATAATAGTTCTTTTTGCAAAATCGATAGTAGCAAACCCAACCTACGTCATTCATTATGAAGGTAATGGGAATGCGGGCACATCTAGACATTGTCACCTGTCGTCAACCGAAAAATCATAGGAGGGAGGGACTATACGTTCTCTAACCGTTTCGCGGTTCAACCCTCCTGAGCGCCTCTCACCTCAGGCGTTTTGTAATACGCGTTACTATTCTGCCGTGCTAAGGAGGAACGCCGTATGAACATTCGAGAGATGCCAAATTTCCTTCGATAAAACGTATATTTATGAGGAAAGTTATAAACGTTTTCCCTTGACATTTTTAGGAAGTTTAGATGAAATTGCGGACAACATGACCTGAAAAATGGGAAGGAAATATTGAGAAATTTACCAGGAAATTCGTTTTTGAGAATGAAAATTTGGCAACGCCAGAAGGTTCAAACGGCGTTTTTCCTCAGCACGGCAGTATTATGATTTTATATTATCAGGTAAGATCATCGTTTGAGGACTTTATGCGCCTAACCGTGACAAAAATTAAAATTTGAGGAGTCAGAAAGCCGAAATGTGTACCATTTGGAGTATTTTTTATTGGTGGTAGGGGGGGGGGCGAAAAAATACAATTCGCGCAAGCGAGGGTAGAGTGACTGTGGCTCATAGCGCGGAGAGGTCTGAACTCTAAAAGCGGAGTAAATTGGAGGACATACAATAAAGAGCCGTGTTAGATGTGGGTGCATTATTGCGTTTGAGTGTTTATCTACAACCCGGAGAAGTGGTCTTAAAGAGAGCGTTCAATTAACTAATGCACCCCCCTCTCCCTCTCAACCTCCTCTCCGCCCGGAGCCCCCCGGCCCCCTCCAAGACTGCGTGCCCCCCTGGTGCTCCTTAGCTCCGGCCGAAAGAGTCGTCGTCTCGAGACTGAAAACGCGTGGTCACAATTTTGACCCCGATATACTCGCGTCCGGGAGGAAATTATTTTTAAAAATAATTGGGCGAGCCCTTGAGAGCGCCCACCCTCGCCCCTTTTCGATACATCGATTCATGCCGTTTGAACTTATTGAAAAGGATCGATAGAAAGAGTAATCGCAACGATCGCCTTGATGATAGATTCTTCACCGTAGCCTCAAATGGAAAATTATCGATAATCGATCATTCACGCCTGGCCACTGAACGAATGTCACTGGAATAAAGTCGGGTCCCCCTCACCCCTAGCGCTAATCACGGTGGGAAGTACGGTCATTTATTGGAAGCTCTGAAAAAGTATTGACCGCACTTTTGAATCGAAACGGCTACGCCAGGGGTCTGATTTTCTCGTAATCAACTTCGTTGGTTTAATACAGACGGCAGAAGACCCTTCAAAATTGGACGTATTTCTATCAAACGGAACTATGTGCATTATGACGCGAGCCCTGTTATGCACATATTCTTATGGGTCTGAGGGCTCATGTCTCAATGCACATAGTTCCATTTGATAGAAATACGTCCGATTCACTTTATGTCCCGTTGTCCATTTCCCCTCGATATTTATTTCAGGATTTTACTCATCTAAATTATGAATTTAAAAGTTGTCAAGTGAGGCCTACGAACTTTATTCAGAACACCCATTGCGAAGGATATGGAGAGAGACTTCGACGTTAATTGCAAGTCTGCATCCACGCATCTCGGTCTGCGACGTGGCAGACTTCCCATCATACCTCATTTTTTAAATAAAAAACTACACAACGAAAATTCTTAAAAACTGCCGTGATTCTTCCTCTCTGTGCGAAACTTGCCTCACGAAAAGTTCAAGAAATGATGTCGATAAGTTCTCCTTTAAAAAAATGAAATAGGAGCGAAGATTTTCGGAAACCCTGAACAAGATACGCGATTGCGGACTTACGCCGTCAATTGGACGTATTTCTATCAAACAGAACTATGTGCATTAAGACATGAGCCCTGAGACCCATAAGAATACACGCATAACAGGGCTCACGTCATAATGCACATAGTTATCCGTTTGATAGAAAAACATCCAATTTGTCTTCGATCGCATCAAAAAAGTAACAGTCAAATTATAGTTTATTAGTAGACTTAAAAGCTTTATCTTCTTAGTTGCGTTGAATTTTGGGTCCTATTTCATTTTTTCGAAGTGAGAGAATCCAATTTTTTGCCAAACATTTTCAATAATTAATCTTCAAACGAAGAGGAGTCTGGAGAATTCCCTTATCTTGTATATATTTTTCCAAATAAGAGAGGAGGTCATTAACGAAGTAGTTATGCCGTTTTCCTGTTTGTAGTTCTGTACAGCAATGCAATTTAAGTTTGTGAGTTTTCGAAATTTGACCGCCTAAGCAACCAAAAACGCCTTGTCTTACTGTTCTGAAGAAGAATGTCGTATGAGCTCTCGGGTGATGTCAAATTTTATTTGGTGAAACATGAATTATTTTATTGAAAACTTGTGAAAAATTTTCTTCCATGGAATATTACATTGTTTCTGTAACCTCATTCGCGGTTTAATCTGAAGAATCTGAAAATTTCAATTAAAATAAATAAAAATTTTCCATTTTCTTCAAGACAAATTTTTTTTCCAAAGAAATTCTGAAAAGTCCGAATGTTCTGACGGCGTTTTCTCATAGCACGGCAGTGTTTTTCTTCGATTTGCGCAAATTGCGCTGAGAAACGTGAGGATTCAGGTCGGGCGCTGCGCTGGTGATTTTATGGCAATTTTACGTTGAAAAATAAGCAACAACAACAAAAAAATCCATCAGCTAATGCAAAATTCTGCGATTGCCCCATTTCCGTGGACTTTCTATCCTTCTCCCTACCCTTTTGTTGGGGGACAACAACAATCTCGTGACCTTGCTCTAAAAACAAGCTCAATTCTACTGACGACCTATTTTTAAGAAAGAGCGCAGGGATCATTATAAAACGATTTTGCGGCTCATAAAAACTCAGATGTGCGCAATCATCGCCCAATTGCACTGGAACCGCATTTTCAAGGATTGACACTTTCAGGTCACAACTGAAGGAACTCTTCCTCTTGTGAGTCACAGGATAGTTAGGTTCCATCGCAGGATGCGACCATTGCGACACAGAGGATGATTTTTGCATCACGACAGTTTGAAGGCGAATCATAGAGCGCTGCATGCCTACTACACTAATTTATCGTTCTGGCTGTTCAAATAAGATGTCAATTGGTAATATAATTTGTTGGAGCTGCCAATAAGATAGTTTGGTTTCCTAGCATTTTTGTCGAGATGTAATTTATTTATGATAATGCTCGTGCCTTATTTTTGATGTTACATGAGACACAGCCTAATTATATGGCCAAGCAAGAGTATTATCCGCTTGCTCAAAAGGTACGGTTAGTTGGTGAATACATCATGTTATTTGAGAAGCCTTAACGGAATGAGGTAAATGCATCTTAAGTGGTACGTCGCGGTGTTCAAGTATCCGTCTATCTGTCATTACTATTTTGTCATTGTGTTTGTTTGTATCTTACAAGCTCTCTGTATGAAACGAGGAAAATTAATGAATCGTCAACGAAAATGAAATGGAAGACATCAAGACGCATCGGCTGGAAGCCGTCTTGAGTTGGACGAATAATTATACTAAAATAAGCTACAATTACCTAATCCTCTCCAAACACCAAAAATAAAATATAAAACACCAATATCTTTATGATTAGTTGAAAAAGCTCAAACTTTCATACAAATACGATTGTACGATGTAAATACGATAAAAATTTAAATAATTTAATGCATTAGTAAATAATCTTATTCATTTAGTACATGGTTGCACCTATCCATAAAGGATACAAAAGACAAACGGGGCTCACACTGGAAAGGTACAACTAACCACCAAGTTTTTATTAAATTGTTTTTTTATTGTATTTTATCCAACGAAAGAAGGCTTCTAGCCGTAACGTCTAAGTGTCATTTGTATTTTCTAGCATTGTAACCCGCTGTTGTAATTATTAATATGTTCTTTTTTTGAAAAAAAAAAAAAAAAAAAAAAAAAAAAAAAAAAAAAGTTGTTTCCCAAAGATGTAAATAACACGTTCCCAAAACGAACCTGTTTTCTATCAGGGACTGAACATTCTCATGACAAAATCAGAGCACACCTGACTCTTCCACCTCTCCAGAATCCGAATGCATAAATTTACCTGCGTAAAACGTGCGGAGACCGGAATAACATCAACCCGATCATAATGCGCCCTAATTCAATTTTCCTCTCCACTTCTCCGCCGAAATCCGGGCATTCTACGGCTTGACTTATCGCCTCCCCGTGCTTATGTAAACTTACCGTCCAGAGGAAAGTGGGCGACCGGGAGCCGAGATTTTTCTCTTGTTTTTTTTTATTTTTTTTCTCTCTCTCTCTCTCATTTTTCTTCCCTTTTCGCGGATCCGGAACTGTCCCGCAGGGAATGTTTTCCAGTCGAAAACTTTGGGAGAGCGTTTAGCGTATATCGTCGCTCCTCGGACGTAAGGGCGTACCTCGATTTTAGGATGAGCCCCAGAAAGCATGGGCTCGTATGTAAAACAGGGTTCACCAGGAAATTGAGATACGTCCTTACGTCACAGGGGCGACAATATAACCCTGCACTAAAAGTTCGCACATAAAATTATACGGGACGCTACGTGACAACTTTCTTCTTCGTGTTCCCCGATGAACCCACTTTGTTGCGCATAGGTTCCTCGCGGGACAACCTACCCCCCCCCCCCTCGACCGATTTGCGTCTTATATTTTCGTTCTTAAAAAAATTACAAATGCTCCTAGGTTATGCCAAGGAAACTTTACGGTGGCGCTGGAGACCTTCCGCGTAGAAAAATTTTAAATTAAATTCCATCGTATTTTAAGTTTCAAAGTCGTCCTAATTTTTTGTTCTTCTTATCTCCCTAGTCGTCACATTTGAATCGAGTTTATGAGAGAGGAACCAAGTTCTTCGCAGAATAAGTGGTGTACTTGTTGTATAAATTCCACTTTATTCTTTCATAAAAAAGTTTGCATTTCAGGAATTTTAATTCGAATAACTGCAAGAGTTTTATTTGTTTATTTCTGACCCAGAAATCCAGTTTGCAGCAACAATCATAAATTTTCTTTAATTTTTAGTATCTTCAATCCCCTCTTCTAAATTTTGAAAAGGACAAATCCATTCAGAAAAAGGAATCAAATACAGTAATTTTCCTATCACGTTCCTTATCGGTGAGATCAATTTAGAAAAAGGAACTGACTGATATTGATTCTTGTTTAATTCTCCTAAGCAAATAACGGACCTACCCCTTCTTTGCCAAAAAACTTGGTCTCTCTTTGCTTACACTGGATCTTCTCGTCAATTTTACCCGTTTTATTTTCTCGTATTTTCTTTTTATTTACTTCATCGATTGAGATTTCGCACGAGAAACTTGCATCGTGAAAATACTCGATGAGCACACTTTTGAAATTGTCTAGCTGTACCACTGCAGTAGCGATTCTCGGAGGTTGACAACCCGTTTTTTTTCCATTTAAATGTACGTAAAACAATCGACCTAAAATCGATATTTTTAATGGATTTAAACGGAGAACACGCTTAGAACTAAACTTTTCTTACTCTTGTATCTTCAAAAATATACTCATTTGTTCCAGGTGCCGTGGTCTAATGCCAATAACTCCACAAGCTCCTACACGGACAGTGATGATCAGGTATGACTATTCTACTTTCTAAGGTTTAATTGATTGATGAGCTCGGTTGTATGGATAATCGTGAATTAATTTTTTTTTTATTAAAAAACATTTTTTTGCTCCAAAACAGAAGCCATTCGCTGACTGCAGACTAATTTGAAAACAGACCACACATTAAACATTTTTTTATAATAAGCCCAGTCATTGTTGATTTTAAATAGAAATTATTCTGAAGCAAACTTCTCGCAAAAATTGACTTTTCAAGCTCATTTTAAATCCGGGAACATTGCCATTTTATAAGCATGAAACCATAAAACCATAAAACCATAAAACCATAAAACGCAAGGTGATAGTTTTTTTTTTTTTTTTTTTTTTTTTTACTTTAAGCAAGAGATTGTCGGTAAATGGTAGCTAAAAAATCTATTTTTTATATCAGTACCTTTAAAATCTGATTGTTTAGTGATCATTCGCCAACAAAACCTTGGTTAAAGTAAAAAAATAAATATCACGATGGTGCTGTTAAACCAAAAACTTTAAGATAATTTTGAAACTTTATTTTCTTTTTTCTTTTTTTAATATGTGTATTACACAAATGCTTTTTTCCTCACTCGTTTGCTTGACGATTGACTTGGCTTATTAGCGGCTCTGGTGCTTGCACTAGAGCTGCTATTCCGGACGGTCCCAGCTGGGGAGTATCAACGGACCATGTTACATTGGAGAGACCGCGTGTTGGTTGATGGGAATCGGCGCCATTTTCTGCTGTTTAGGGGGGACTGATTTTATTTTAATTGATATCTTTTTCCTGTGAGCGAATGCTATGTTGTGTAGTGTATTTTTGGAATCATGGTGATACTGTCAATAATTCAAAACGGGTCTGTGCTTTAATCTCGCACTGGAAAAAATGTACTTTACGTTTAAAATTTGAAAATTCAAATCTATAAGTTTTCGCGCTTTTTTCGAAGAATGCCGTGGTTGGAGCTTCCTAGTCATACTACTCGACATCAGCTGATAGCAAACAAAGGTTACCAAGGAAACCGTAAACGCGTAACAACTACCTACCGTCGCCAGAGCCGCTTTCCGACGCGAATGCGTTGGAGCAACACCAGTTGGAGCTTCCTGCTTGTTTAAGATTAGACTCGACGATTTAGAGTTAAGGTTAGAAGCCCAAAAAATTGAAACCCGCCTTTTATTGAGCATCACGAACCACACGTCAAAAATAAATTCGAGGGCTTATGAGGCAACGAAAATACTAGCGGAGCGCTTTTCAGCACTACTCTCAACCGTCGACGTATAAAACGTCGCCCTCCTGATATAAAGGCGTAACTGCATTTTTACGATGAGCCCTGTCGTCCATTTAACCCGATGCTTTCCCGGGCTCATCTGAGTCTGAAGTTACGCCCCTTTCTCAGCCAAGCGATGAAAAGCACTCGTAAGCATCCGAAGATGAACGACTAGCTTTAAAAAGAGCGCAAATGGTCCTGGAGTCTAATTGCACTTACGACGTTCTTCTACTGACTGAAAGACGGAAACGAACGGATATAAGGAAGAGGGAAGTTCCCTCAGCCTCCACGGAAGAAAAGATTTCGAGGGGGTCGGGAGGAGGGGGTCAAGGGGGTGGAGAGGTGGAGGGGGCGGGACGAGAAAATCATCCAACCAAGCATGATACTGTAATGAGAGAAACCTGTAAGCCAAAACGGGATTAAGAAGCTCCGCGGAGTACAAAATAACTCGGGGCGAACTCAAATGATGTACGACGTCTTTTTTCCGACTTCCACTGGCAACTTTTCAACAATCAACGATACATAATTGTCTCCATGCATGAGGCCCCGGCACTGGATGCTCGAGGGATGTTGTCGGCTCAGCGATTTTTTTTTTATTTTTTTTTCTTTTTTTATATTGCAACAAGGAACTACAATCTGGATTACATTTTGCAAAAAGGTACCAAGTGCATTCTAATGTTGCTACAGGATTTTGCAACATACATTCCTTGCAATGAAATCAGTGAAATCATGCAAACAATTAAATTTACACCGGTAATTTTCGGTTGAATTTTATAGTTATAATTGGACCCAGTTTAACAGAAAGGAACCGACCCACATTTTCGAAAAAATTGGGATAAGAATGTTCTTGAGTCCCACTACCCTTATATTTTCTCCTGCTGTCAAAAACTGAGAGGCGAAAAACAGAAATTAGTTTGTGAAAAGAGGGGTTAAAGTTTATTTTTTACATTGAGCCTTATGCATGAATAAAACTTCAATCCTCTTTTTCTCAGTATCAACTTAATGTGGGTTGGTTCCTTTCTGAGGAATTCGGTCCAATTAGAAGTAAAGATAAAACTTATTTGGGTGATCAGTTTATGTTCGCAAGGTAAAAAAAAGTTGAACAATCTTAGCGACATTGGAATGCTCGTAGTTCCCTTAAGCACAGACAGGTGTATAAAAGCACACCTGTCTGTATCGAGGCAACGTCGATATTGTCTCTGTGTGCTGTCACATTAATGTAAAGAGTGAATTCTTCGAGTCGATATCGGAACTTCGAGATAGAGTTTTGTTTCCTCTTCTGGACATTTAGCAATTGGGAGCCACCATCTCAGGCTCATTCATGAAAGTACTTATCTGCATAGGGAAACGAATAATAGCACATGCTGTTTCTGAAATGAGCCACGAATGGTTGTTCCTTCTCGCTAAAAATATTCCACCTGAGGAATTACGATTCAGACCAAATTTTCAATTAGGCACTGCTGTTTCTGACTCAGTTTAGGAAAAACGTATGTACTATCAGTTTCCCCGTGCACTCAAGAGTTTTTACGGATGAGCCAGACATTGCAGCTCCTCATTGCAAAATGCATTCCATTTCTGCTGGAATCGATTTTGCAGCACGAACCTTCACTTTGCGCGGACGCGCGAATTTGTTTTCATCAGACTAGGTTAGAAATGCTGCTAAGTAAAGGATACACGCCGTATGTATATTCGAGAGTTGCCAGATTTCCTCCAATAAAATGTAAATTACTTTTCGAAGTCTAGAGTCAATTAAGAGCTGATTACGTATAAAACTCTGAGAATTAGAAAGGAAAATATTCACTGGTTTCCCGAGAAATTCGTAATTAATCAAAGAGAATTTGGTAGCATCTGAAGGCTCATACGCTAGGTTCTTCCTTAGCACGGCAGAATGTTCTTTCTTTCACGAAGAAACGTAACTACGTTTTAATGTAGCCAAGTTTCTTTTCAAAAATTGCATTTTTACTGCGAGAAAATTTGTCATTTTAACTGAAAATTTTAATGATTTTTCCTCTGATCTGACGCAAGAATCAGAAACATTTTGGACAAAAATTACACAGGTACAATCCTGTAAAAAATTGAATTGTTTTAATCAATTTTGCAACTTTGGAATGGAGTTACGTTTCTTCGTCTAGGAAATGACGAATACGAAAGACTCAGTGGCGCGGCTTGCTTTGCGATACATCGATTTAACTCTCATTTAAACCTATGGAAAAGGATCGATAAACAGGGTTTTTGCAACGAACACCTTGATAATCGATTCTCCACCACAGCTTTAAATGGGAAACTATCGATAATCGATTATTAATGCCTCGCCGCTAGAAAGACTCCGTTGAATAAATTCTCGCTACAATATTTCCTCACTCCATTACTGCCTCCCAGCGTCATTCTCCCGAGTTTGAAAGATCTCGGTGTCAGAAATAAAAATCAATATCGACGAGCGACCAGATCCACGCGAAACGTCCTCTCGGCCGAGATAAGGCGTTAATTATATTTCCCGGAGAAAAACGAGCGGGTGAAAGAGAATCCCAAACCAAACCGCGTATCCCCACCAAAAGCCCTGTCGAGATACGCGGTTCTTGGCGAGCACGGGAGAAGAAATTAAAAAGAAATCTGCGCGAGCGCCCGTAATGGTGGTGGGACTGACAGCCGACAAAAGCTAAAAAGTAACTCGGCAGCCCCTCCGTCATAATTCAGAAGCAGCCGTTAAAGAGAGGTGATACGAGTACCTGGATCATGCCCGGGGACCGAAGGGGGATGGGGAGCGCGCGGGGGGGGAGGGGTACAATGGCATCAAAAATGAGTGAATTATTTATCAGTTGACGGTATTGAGCCCAGTGCTTCAGCGGAATGCATAAGTAATGAGCACCAAATGCATTGCCAAGATACGCGCCGCGGAACGTCCGGGATTTCAAGCGACAAGCCCCCCCCCCCCCCCCCCCCCCCCNTCACCCCCCCTCCGCCCAGCGTCACCCCCTCTCGTGGACCATCCACCCCTCAGCGCGACCCCCGCAACCTTGCTCAGATAACTCTATAAATATTGTAGTACCTGCAACTTTTTATAAACTGCTTAAGCCTGTCATAATGCTCTTGCGTCTATACTTAGCCGGGGAGGACCGGGTTTTTTAAATAGCTTTTATATTCATCGCTCGTCCTTTTAGCCTGCCCCCTCTGGGCCTGGGCCCTTTGAGGCCGGGGGTGTTTTTCTCTCCCCCCGGAGCGTTTTCCGCTCTCGAAAATTAAGCGGCCGGAGGGGACGCGGACCACTCGCGGGGAGGCGCGGTAATTCGAGGGTAAACACCGGGCGGAATTTTCCGCGGGCTCCAGTGGTGAGTTTTTTGGCCGGGAAATGGCCGACGCACAGTAGAATACGGACCGTTGGGAAGATCGGTTATGAAATCTTATCTTATTTTATGATACAGGGTGATCCAAGGTTTAACTATCAGACCGCAGGAGCCGAAACACCCCCAAACAGGGGGTATGGGGGTGTTCCGGCTGGTGTGTAAAGAGGGGCTTTAAATTGAGATTTCGATTTTTTTTTTATCATTTATGAATTCAGGGCATAATAGTATACTGCCGTGCTAAGGAAGAACGCCGTATGAACATTCGAGAGTTGCCAAATTTCCTCCGATAAAATGTTTAATATTGAGGAAAGGTATGAATAATTTTCGTTGAAATTTTCAGGAACTTTAGGTGAAATTGTAAATAACATTATCTGAAAAAATGGAAGAAAATTTTTTATAAATTCACCAGGAAATTCGTGTTATATAAATGAAAATTTGGCATCGCCTGAAGGTTCATACGGCGTTTTTCCTTAGCACGGCAGTATGGGGAAATACATATTTTCATAAAATTTGGTTTACAACCGTTGCCAAAAATTCAGGAAAAACGATTTACTTTTCGAAATTGGGGGAAGGGAAGGGCGTAGCTCCGACCAGGGACACTTTTGGGAAAAAAACTTTATACAACAAAAAATCGTATTTTGACCCATTATGGAGCTCGCTCCTGCAGTCTGGCCGTTTAAACCTAGATCACCCTGTATAAAATCATAAGAGAAACGCATAACGCCTGAAAAGCAAGACTAAAGTAGCCAGATCGCGCAGTTAAATTGTGGTATTTACCAAGTATTTAAATAGGGAAAAGTGCCGATATTCCAGCAATGTATATATTTAACACGTGTTTAAGAGGGAGAAATGCTATTTTTTCAGCACTATCTGGCAATTATGCAGGAGACTTTNGGGGGGGGGGGGTGGACTGCGAGACGTTCAAAGAGCGTTCGTTCCTCTTAGTTTTTTATTCAAATTGCAAATTTGGATGTATCTTGGACTAAAATAAAGGGGTGATTCTGAAGAGTAAATTTTTACAAAAGAGAAGAAAATCATTGCCAAGAAAGAAGTAACTCCTAAGCATTCATATAACGTAGATTTACGATTTTGAGGTTTCCACATCATTTCTGACAGACTTTTAACACTCACCACTGTGCGGCTGAACCATTGAAGGGTTAGGAGGGAAACTGTGAGGATATATCGTCACCTATCTCAGCTTTTGACTACCATACGAGCCGACTGACGCACTACAGAAGAAGAGTCAAATATACATTCGTGCGTTGCCAAATTTTCCCTGACAATGTATTTAAAGTGTCCTTGATCAAGGGAATATGAACTCAGGAGTGTAAAGGGAAAATCTTTACCTCGCTGAGTTTCTGCTATGAGTGGTATTTAGTCCGTCATAACGGCAGCTGTTTAGGGACCTTTTTTTGTCCCATCCTCAGCTTCATTTTTAGAAATTTTTAGATTCCTCACGATTCGTTTCTCCCCGTAAGAAGAGACGTAACCTGGCTCGGACTGGCCATAAGGCCAATCTGCCATTGGCAGATACGCCCCCTTTGCGCGCCGAAAACGCGCCCCTCTTGCAGATGGCAAAATAAGAAGAAGAAAAAAAATTACGACCGAGAATATGTGAGAAAAATTTCTTAAATGAACGGAAGAAGGGAGAGTTAGGAGTAAAGAAAGGTGCTTTAACGCATGATAGTGGTGAACAGAGGTCAAAGAACTACTTTCTGAAGCGTAAACAATTTTCTGTGATATTTTCACCTTCTTCTTGACATACAGGAGCTTTATCATCCCCCTCCTTCATTTGCTATGTGTAACTCCCTTAGAAGCGATGGTCGGTTTGATTTTTAGACATAACATACGCATCCTTTATAGACCTCTTAAGAGACCTTTTAACATATTTCCTCCTTTTCAAATGACTATTGATTTTGGACATATCATAGAATAGCTCGGGCAAACTTAACCCTAATTTATCCCGAAATTCAAAAATAAGAGACATCTAAAATGTAATCGCGATACAACTATTCACGCAAGCTGGATGTCCACATTGCATATCGACGGTGAAACTACCAAACCACGTATCTCGGTTTGCGACGTCGCAGACTTCCTGTCATACTTTATTTTTTAAATGAAAAACTACTTAACGTCCAGTCTTGAAAATTTCTGTGATTTTTTCTCTTCGTGCGGAGAAAATTCTGTGAAAATTTCAAGGAATGATATTGATTTGGTCTACCTCAAAAAAATAAAATGCGAGCGTAGATTTTTAAACACCGCAAACGAGATACGTGGTTTGGTAGTTTCACCGTCGATATGAAAAATGTAAGACGCGATGCCGTGAGTCGTGAACTCGCAATGCTCTGCTCTAGTTTGAAGCAACATTACAAGTAAGACAAACGCAAACAAACACAATACTTATGGAAATGAGGCGAGGTAAAGGATGCGCGTTATTGACGGCGCAGAGATACAACTATTCGTACTTGATGGACGTCCGTGCTGCATCTGAAAAATTGAAGGCGCGACGACGCGAACCGTGAGCTCTCAATGCTCTGCTTCATGCTGTCAATGAAGCGTCGCTCTGATTCGGGAGAAAAGTTTAAAAATGGCCTGAAGACATCTCTCCTACCTTCGGTTGTATTACTCACGTAGTGTTTGAAGCACCATTACGAATGAGACAAACGGAAACAAACACAATATGGAAAAAGAGGAAGGGAAAGGATGCGTGTTTACGACGGCGCAGAGATACAACAATTCGTACTTGATGGACGTCCGTGCTGCATCTGAAAAATTGAAGGCGCGATGACGCGAAGCGTGAGCTCTCAATGCTGTGCTTCACGTTCAATTTTGCAATTTTTACTCCGTGAACTTGAACCTTGAACTTTGAACCTATAGCGTAAACTTGTGCTGATTTGCCAAAATTTTCTGAACCCCTCTCCACGTAGGGAATGCCCGGAATGATCTACCAGGAAATATCACAGTACGCCCCTTTAACCAGCCAAGGGTCTACGCCCTCAGATGCGAGCCAGTCCGACCCTGGACGTAACTACATTTCAACGTTCGCAAATTTCTCTCGCACATTGCATTCTTACCAGGAGAACCTAGGCACTTCTGACTGAAAATTTCACTAATTTTTCATCTGATCACGTACAAAAATCAGAGGAACTTTGGGAAATAATGTTGCACGGGTGTTCCTGCGTTAAAAATTGAATTTTAATAATGCAACTACGGAATAGAGTTACGTTCCCTCGTTCGGGAAAAGCATGCATCGTGTATGTTATTAAAATGAAAAACAACTTAATCAGCCAAAATGCACATGGTAAAATAACAACTTAATTCGGGAAAAAGGCTGCAAAAAAAACAACAACAAAGGATGAACAAAAACCTGGAGCGTCTCAAAATTTTAGCAATTTCGTTTCCAACCGGAAAAAAATAAAATAAAAATGGGCCGTCGATTCGCTGTAATTGCGAGACCGAGGCGAGACGAGTGCCGAAAGTCGCAGCCATTTCCCCAAATTAAGTTGTTATTTTATTATGTTATGAAACTGCATATCACTCACTCGTGTCACCGTTCGCGTACACAAATCGCAGCATTTGAAAATGAAACTGATAAATACCTATGAATTGTCTTCATAAAACTTTTTTTTGATTAAGTCAAAAACTTAAAACTGTTTTAAACCCACGAACAGAGTGGGAGCTCAGCTCCGTTTCAGATCTCGGTGAAACGTATGGCTCACCCGTTGATAACATTTGAAGAGCGAATGCGGGCTCGTCAGAGCATATTTTCTCTGACCTTATTGACGACAGTCGCGATGCACACGGTCAGGGAGCTAATCCCTCATCCCTATTATCTTTCCGCAACCACGAGGAAGTGTGCAGATTTTGCAAACCGGAGCATAAGCGGAAACCGGGAACAATAAAGCACCGACCCACTTCTCCTGGATCCCGAAAAACCTCCACCGAACAAGAAAAATCTCCACAGCACTAGTTCACGCGCGTCATACTACCGTTCTAAGTCAGAGCGCCGTATAAGCCCTCAGACGCTGCCAAAATTTCTTCGAAAAATCACGAATTTTCAAGAATTTTGGGGGTGTTTCTCCTGCGATTTTATTCCCTCGGGATTTTGTCCGTAATTTGATCTAAAAATCTCAAAGAAAACTGTTCATAACTTTTTTAACAAAAAAAATGTTTAAAGGAAAAAAGTGGCAACATTCGAATTCTTATACAGCGTTTTTACTTAGCACGGTAGTGCCGAGAGCAGCCAGATACAATACAGAGTGATTCAAGGTTAAACCGCCAGACTGCATTAGCGTGTTCAATATAGGTCAGTGCCACTCATCAGTTTTCCGTTCATTTTCTGAAAGTATGCGGAGGAAACTAAGTTCCTACGTCAACTGAACGCATTGTTGCGTCAACTGGACTGTCGGCTTCTGATTGGTCGAAGTTTCATTGGCTTTTTCTCCGCTTAACAATGCTTTTTTGAGATTTTCAATTAACTCTTTGGTTTTT
The DNA here is from genome assembly GCF_001854935.1 of Bemisia tabaci. NCBI lineage: Eukaryota > Metazoa > Arthropoda > Insecta > Hemiptera > Aleyrodidae > Bemisia > Bemisia tabaci. The sequence goes on along the minus strand of NW_017547102.1, from coordinate 341,747 downwards.
CACGAAATTTTACACTAGAATTACAGCACCACAACCCTGCAAAAATTCCTTGCCAATGCCCTGCTCATGTCTTCGTAAAAAATGCGACAATCTCTCCATCCTTGAGTCAGAGAAAAAATAAACATATTGCTTTTCAGTTTTTTAATCTTCAAGTTACTTAGAATTAAATAAGGTACTGATTACAATTTTTACAAATTAAAAGAATTACAAGGCTATAAGGAATATGAAAAATAAAAAAATTCCTGCTTTCTACATATTCGGCAAGAATGCTCATATATTGAGCTATGACAAGTTACCTTAAAGTTGAGGCTCTTTTTTGTTTTATAATTTTGTAGGGACAAGACCAAGCAGGAGAAGAGTCAATGGACCACTAAACAAGGTACGAATTTCAACATTCTGATACATATTTCTTAACCAAAATTTCACGTAAAACACAATGCGCACAACGAAAATTACCAAAATCAACTCCTTTCGGAGAAAATTAATGATTCTTGATCTGTGAATTTAAACCACCCGCTCATGAAAACTCAGTGCTCTACGTGATTCATATCGCGCGCTGGACGTTATCATGACAGTCTCTGCGATATAAAAATCTGGCAACCTCAATCTAGACGCTTTGGCTTAGCTATAGCAAATTGCTTATAGTTTGAACAAAACACGGTGGGAAATGAACATTGCTCGTTTGAGAAGCCTGCTGAAACCGTTGCAGTGCTCGATTTGACTCACGTATAGCTTTGAGTTTCTTGTCAGCGGGCAGTTCAACTTCCTCGTAACCAATGTGATATAAAAACGTAAATATCTTCGTTTGGAGTTTGATTCATTAGTTTTCGTCGCGCGAATCGTGCTCTACGAGAAATTCTGCTTAAGAAGCATGTGTTAGAATACTTAAATTTGGACCTTGTCTGGTGGTCCATTGTGCACCACTATACTAAGTGATAACTCGGGTATTTCTTCATCGACTCCTCATTTATATATTTTTTATATATTCCCATCAATACCAGGGATAGACTACTCTCCCCCTCTGTTGGCCAATATTGTATCATGAATACAGTCCCCTCCTTGAAGAGGTTATATCCACCTTATAAGTATTCTCCAGGGTTATCGAAGGCCTGGAGGATATCCACGTTTCAATAGCCTCACCAAGTCGGCGGACTGTATACTCTTCCATAAAAACGGGCCCCATAATGTTAATCATTATGGGGCGAGAGGTAGGATTCCCGGCCCAAACATTAAAATGAGATTGTATAATCGGCAAAAGCAGTAAGATAATAGGGATATGCCAACACCTGCCATATATGGGGGCCACCTACGTCAGCAGACAGGGGGAATCGGTGTGACGTCATTAGCGTCTGGTTAATTGTTGCGGGTTGCCTACCTATCGTTACCAGTGTTGTAAAATTGTGCAGAAAAATGTTGATTATTTTAGGATGATTTTGCAATCATGGTGTGACGTCACCCGCGTTGTCAGACTGAGCAGGAAAATCGTGATTAATTGAGGGGTATTGTTGAAAAATTTGGGGGAAAATCTGGATTATTTTAGGATGTCTGATTTTACAACCATGGAGTGAGGTCACTAGCGACTGGTTATTTGTTACGGGTTGCATACCTATTAGGGGTGATGGATAATCGTTATCAGTCTAGTAAAATTGGGACAGAAAAATCGGAGTTAATTTACGGGTGTTGGATGTTTTACTGTATAAAATGATAGCCCTCTTTACGTGCTGTGACGATACAGTAACCAACATTAAAAAATTGAGCGGGGGACCGGGTAAATTTTCAAAATTGAAGACCAGCAAACGATTTTCCCAGACTTTTGACAAGAGTCGTGCAATGTAATCACCCCATACAACGGTGAAAATTTCCGAAATTAAAGATTGAAAAATTTGAGTGTAATCTTTTGTATGTATGATTACCTTTTCAAAATTTTCCCGAGCAATTTTTCTGTCAAGAGTCATCTAAATGTTCAATTTTCAATTTCGGAAATTTCCCCGTGTATAATCTCTCCTATGAATACCAACAGACATTAGTTTGTCTTTCATTTTTGAAAAAAAATTGGAAATTTTCTCATCTTATAACTGCTAGGTAATACTTATAAACACCAACCGAACGAAGGTGTGGAGAAAACTCTAAACTTTAAGGTTTCGTATTAATTTTTTTGTAAAATTCATGAATAAACAGAAGAGGAAAAAATATTACTTCTCCACTCGGATATTTCTTTATCTAGTTCATATATCGACGGTGAAACTACCAAACCACGTATCTCGTTTGCGGTGTTTAAAAATCTACGCTCACATTTTATTTTTTTGAAGTAGACCAAATCAATATCATTCTTTGAAATTTTCACGGAATTTTCTCCGCACAAAGAGGAAAAATCACAAAAATTTTCAAGACTGGATGTTGAGTAGTTTTTCATTTAAAAAATAAAGTATGACAGGAAGTCTGCGACGTCGCAAACCGAGATACGTGGTTTGGTAGTTTCACCGTCGATATGGAACAGGTGAGAGGGTGGCGCAGCAGAGGGAACCTATCTCCTGTTTAGACTAAATCCTAGGATTACCATGTGTTAATCCTAGAATTTAACTCAACATTATCAGAGATAGAGCCCAGTGTCTGCTCACCCTGTATTATCTTCTTAATTTGAAAAATAGAATGAAATTGTGAATCAACCACTGTACTAATTGCGAGGGACGTTGGTTTATTTGAAAGGTGTTGTTCTCAATGCTTCGGGAAAACTATAAATTATTTTCTGGGGTTCGTCCCCGATTTTTAAATCCCTAAAAACTCATAAATTGGATGAGGGGAAGTGGGGGTTTTTTGTTTTTTGTTTTTCGGAAAAGTTTTGTTGCTACGCATCTTACTTTACTGTTTGCTGTCTTTTTATCAGCTGTTTTCATTCAACAATCATCATTAAGTGAGGTTACTTCCAACACTCAACTGCCATCAACTTACATTTTTCTTTTCCCGTTTTTTTTTTTTTTTTTTTTTTTTTTTTTTTTACGGTTTTTCATGATTGGTTCCATCTTTTTCCTATTGCCAATTTTTCCTCATTAAGTCAATAACCTCCAAGTTTTTTTTTCTCATTTCCGATCGGAACTTTTCACGCTGTTTCTTTTCAATGTGTATAAATATGTTTATTATTAATTTCCATTTTCATTTCATCCTTTTTCTTCTGATTTATTTTTTTTAATTTAAAAATTGAACTTTTCAGTTATGATTTTGTTAAAATAATACAAATTTTTACTAATTTTAATTTTAAATTTAACAGTTGTTATGAGTGAAATTTTCAATGACCGAGGCGGTCGTCCTCCAAAACGTGGTCGCGTTTTCCAGAATTCTTCGCATGTTCGTTTAGTGAAGCAAGAACTTAACTCTGTTATTAGTATAGAAAATCAAAGTTTCATTTCTTCATTTCGGAAGTATAAAATTGATGATCAGAACTTTGATGAAAATTTTGTTACCTTTTCAGTCGGTTCAATGAATATAATTTGTCATCATTGTGATGCTCGCCATTTTCAGGGTGAAATGTCCAATGGTCATTTTAATAACTGCTGCCAAAATGGCTTAATTTCTTTACCGAGTATTCGGACAGATACCGATTTGAAATCATTATTTTTATATTCTCCAAATTTCATAAAGCATATCAGAAATTATAATAAAGCTGTTGCTTTTGCCTCTTTCTCTGCAAATCGAATTGATATTCCGGGTGATGGACCTTACTGCTTTAAAGTTCAAGGATCCATATATAGGTAAGTTTATTTAATATTTACCGTTACGTAACGTACTTTTTTCAGTTTCTCAGTCCGTCCCTCCCTCCTTCCCACCCCTTAACGCATCCGGAATGCAGCTGCATTCCGGATACTGCATTTAAATCTTTCCTCCTCTGTTTGTTACTATTTGGACTTTGTCTATTCCGTTTTGTTTTTAAACATTTTAAAAATAAACAGTTCAGAGAAAATAATAAGACTTAAAATTCTGTTTAATAGTGTTGTTATTATTTTATAAGCAAATAAAAAGAAACATTTTTTAAGGAAATATAGGAAGAAAAGCAGGACAGAAATGGCAAAAGAAGAATCAACAATTTAATCGAAAAAAAAGCAAAGTATTTAAAAAATAAAAAAAGGTCTTCTTTAAAATTAGTTTGAAAACAAATGTAAAACCTAAAAAATAATTTTGTATGAAGATTAAAACAAAATTTTAGTTTAAAGTTTACCAAATAAAATTACAATTTTTGAAAACATTTGTTATATTTATTCTCTCAAAAAAATAATTAGACCCGATTCAAAGACAAAACAGAAAATTAAATGAAAATAAATAAAAAAAAAAAAAAAAAAAAACATGTGAAAGTGAAAAGTGTACAGGAAAAATAAGGGGCTGCGAAGCAGCCCCATAAGCCCCTAGTTTCATTGTAAATGTTAAATCACTCATCAGTTTAGTATCCCACCCACCCATTCTCAAAGTGAGATAAAAGGAAGAAAGAAAAACACTCGGGTATTTCCTCACTTTATTTTTTTTTTTTTTTAAACATGAATAAAATATAACAATTAGGTGAAGGGGACAGGCGACAGAGTGGGAGAAACCTATCCCCAATATTGTATCATCCTCCCATAAATACCAGGGAAAGACTAATCTCCCCATCTGTCGGCCAATACTTCAAGGCAAAAACACCCCCCTCCTTGATGAGGAGATACCCTCCTGAGATATTTTCCTTGGTTACCGGAGCGGACCTCCTCGATATCCATGAGGATATCTCCTCACCAAGACGTCTGAGCGTGCTTTCTTCCATATGATCAGGCCCCATTATGTTTATCACAATGGGACGGGGGGCGGGGTTCCCCACCCACACATGGAAGTGGGATCCTATAATTGGCAATATGTGGTGAAGTTGCATCTTTACGGAGGAGTTGTCGTCGTTGTTGTTGTTGTTGTTGTTGCTATTGCTGATGCTGGTGAGGGTGCTGTTGTAGGTGAGGGTGTTGATTATGATGGGTGGTGTGAGAGCTGTTGGGGAGGGGAAAAAATATTAGAAATGTAATATAAAATAAATAAATAAATAAATAAATAACTAAGGAAAGAAAAGAATGAGATAAATTTCGTATTTTCTTTGATAATTCTCAAAAATCGGGATTTCCTCGGGCGTCGTAGGATTTGAGATTATCTAAAATCCCTCCCGCTTTTGTCCCGCGTGCGGTAAGTTTCCGACATTGCTGGCACATTCGATCACATTCGCAAACCCACCACTTGGCTTTCATACATTTAAATTTGCCAACTTTACTCGACTCGTATGTCCTATTCATCTCAGTGTACCACGGGTGATGTAAGAAAACCGCGTGATATTCCGAGAAGCAATCGAATCTCTCCGTGTTAGCATCGCTGTTGAAAATGAAGGGCATGAGCTTGCGGAGTATTTGAATACGCGGTTCGTACATAGCCTCCATGTTCAAAGCGTCCACGTAAAACTTATCGAAAACAAAGAGGAATTTTAAATAATCTCTGAACCCTATTTTAGACTTCACAATCTCACACCACTCATCGATTGTTTTCAAACACCGTTCATTACAACAGTGACCTTTGAAATTGAGGAAAGAGACATCGAAATACGGGTCCCGGTCATCCATCTGCTGAGATGGACACATTTCCCAGTGCAGCATTCCGATGAGGGGGACCCTGGGTGCGAGATACCCTGTCATCTCCCAAGCCAACTTCACGATCGAACGCACGGTTGTGCCGCGTGGTTTTCAGGTAAAAATCTTCGCAAATCTCGCAAAAACCAGCGAATTTCCCCTCTAAAAACCGTACTTCGGCACCGCGCGGCGTTACCACCACCCCTCCTCCTCACCAATGACGTCATCATCCTCCTCTTCCTCCTCCTCCTCCTCCTCCTCGTTCAACAAGGATGATGATGTCGGCGCTGGCTCCGCTGGAAGAGGCAGCGGGGACAAGGCTTCTTTCATCTCTTAATTTTTATTTAAAAAATGATCGAACACGGATTCGAGATCGGAAATCGGAGGGCTATTGACGTATTTCGTCACGATACTAAGCCCTCTCTTTTCATCTTCACTCGAAGCAGTCCTAATCACATAACTATTAATTTTAATTTTTACCTCGCTATAATTATCTACTATAAATTTAAGCTTATCTAGAATTTGATCTGAATCTGAGAGATCGGCGAGCCGCGGGTCCTCGTTCTTGAAAAAAAGGAGGAAGCAGAAAAACGAGGAGGGCGGACTGAAGATAGGCTCACGGGTGTCTGGGCAGGAAAACGATGAAGTATCTGAAATTGATGTAAAAACCATCACTTTTTCGGTAAAATGAAACACATTTTCACTTGATGTGATCCATCAATCAATCAATAAATCAATCAATCAATCAATAAATCAATCATTCAATCAATCAATCAATCATTCAATCAATCAATCAATCAATCAATCAATCAATCAATCAATCAATCAATCAATCAATCAAACTTGAAATGCCAAACTCCGAGATTAAAAATTATGGTTGGAGAGAGAGAGAAATTTGATTTTTTCCTTACATTCACAGTCATTTTTTCACGAAATAAAGAAGTCAAAATGCTCGATTGTTTGACTTGAACTAGTAAAAAACTCACATACAATTAGATTTTATAAACCAATTTTGGTTTAAAACAAGTCACTTTTCACTGGAAATTATCGATTTGAATGTAGTGGAAATTTTCGATTTGAAATTATAGAATTGAATGCAGTGAAAATTTTCGAATTGAATGCAGTGAAAATTTTTGAGTTGAAAACTGGTGTAGTAAAACACAAATAGACTCACCAATTAAGGATGTAGAGGATGCGACACATGTTAAAAGCTGGCGTAGAGGTGAAAAAAAAGAGGTGAGAATCTGCAATTGAGAGAGAGATGGATTTTTCAGAAGAGTGTCAACTAGATTTTTTTTTATAAAAATTTTGGATTAAAACAACTCACTTTCGGGTAATATTTTTTACTAGAAATTTTCGATTTGAAATATTGGAATGAAAATTATTAAATTCAAATATCGGTATAAAAAAATTTTGAATTAAAACAAGTCACTTTCGGGTAATATAATTCACTAGAAATTTTCGGTTTGAAATATTGGAGTGACATTTTTCCACGAAATAAAGAAGTCGAAATGCTCGATTGTTTGACTAGTAAAACAGCAACATACAGTTAGATTTTATAAAAAATTTTGGTTTAAAACAAGTCACTTTTCACTGGAAATTATCGATTTGAATGTAGTGGAAATGTTCGATTTGAAATTATCGAATTGAATAGAGTGAAAATTTTCGAATTGAAAACTTGTGCAGTAAAACACGAATAGACTCACCAATTTAAGATATAGAGGATGTGACACAGGTATAAAGCTGGTGTGCAGGTGAATAAAAGAGGTGAGAATCTGGAATTTAGAGAGATCGATTTTTCAGAAGAGTGTCACCTAGGTTTTTTTTATAAAAATTTTGGATTAAAACAACTCACTTTCGGGTAGTATATTTGACTAGAAATTTTCGATTTGGAATATTGGAATGAAAATTATTGAATTCAAATCTCGGTATACAAAAATTTTGAATCAAAACAAGTCTTTTTTGGTTTGAAATATTGGAATGAAAATTATTGGAATATTGTTTCCGTCGAAATTATCGTTTTGAAAACAACTCACTTTCGGGTAATATAATCCGCTAGAAATTTTCGGTTTGAAATTATTGGATTAAAACAAGACACTTTCGGGTGGTATAATTCGCAACTATAATTCGAAATTTAGGTGTGAGATGTCGAAATGTTGGTCTCTGCCATCCCCGTCTATTTGCTGGGACGGGGACACTTACCAATATATGGCCCCGATGAATATCTCTTCCACCAATTTCTTGAAAATCCTGATTCCATCCACCCTCTTCTGTTGAAACGCATGACGACGGCGAGAGCTTGCGGAAATTTCTCTCCTGCGATTTTACTCATTGCACTATGGATCAGTGGCGTGGCGTGAATGGACCACTAGACAAGGTACGAATTTCAGCATTCTGATACATGCTTCTTGACCAAAATTTCACGTAGAACACGATGTGCACAACGAAAATGACCGAAATCGACTCGTTACGAAGATATCCAATAATTCTTGATGCGTCAATTCAAACCACCCGCTCATGAAAACTCAATGCTCTACGTGATTCACATATCGCGCGGTAAACGTTTATCATGACAGTCTCTGCAATATAAAAATCTGACAAGTACAATCTTGACGCTTTGGCTCAGCTATAGCAAATTACTCATAGTTTGAACAACACATGGTGGGAAATAAACATTGCTCGTTTGAGAAGATTGCTGAAACCGTTTGTGCGCGCTTTGACTCACGTAGGGCTTTGAGTTTCTTGTGGGCGGGCAGTTCAAATTCCTTGTAACCAATGTGAAATAAAAATGTTAATATCTTCGTTAGGAGTTGGTTTCAGTCATTTTCGTTGCACGAATCGTGTTTTGCGTAAAATTTTGGTTAAGAAACATGTATCAGAATCCTATAATTCGTACCTTGTCTAGTGGTCCATTGCGATTTATCGATTGTTAAACCATTTAAACCTATGAAAAAGGATCGAAAAGCAGGGTGTTCGCAGCGAACTCCTCAGTGATCGATTCTTTACCATAGGCCTAAATGGCACAACAATCGATACATCGCAATTCACGCCAAGCCACTGCTATGGATGGGTGTAATTACGAGGAGATGAGGGGAATAAAAAAGAGTTCGGACGGTTTGGTCTATTACCTTCGATGGATTCATCGATGACATCGTTTCGAAACAGCGCTTGCAACCGGGAGAAGTCATCTTTTTGTCGAAGCTGTATAAAAACAAACAAATAAAATCGTTAATGGAAGGAAATGAGAGAAAAAAGTGGTTAATGAATATTTTTGGGTGAAGGAGACCTACACAAGAAGATTCTTGGTTTAACATTGGTTTGAAGACTGAACGTGGCCAATTCTACCAAACCCAGAGCTTGTTTCTACTGAAGATTACTTTCATAAATTTATATAGTACACGAGATATCTTGAACCGATAATTTATAGAATATTAATAGACTATTAATAGACTTTATCCGAGATATCGGGGTGAAACGGCCATACTGAAGGAGCATGCTCTGTGATCGAAAATATACGGCATTTTTCCTCTTCTACAGTTTTTTCCCCCCAAAAGTGCCCCCGAAAAAACTACGGTCTCCCAATTTTTCGGAAAAATTGTCATTTTATCTGACTTTTGGCAACGGCATAATGGTCAAAAACTCTTGAATAATGGCTGGCCCCTACAACTTTTAGCGCTGAATTCATCCATGATTTTTTCATGGTCTTTTTTCAGGTGTTATTTACCTTAAAGATCCAAGACCTTTTCCCGTTTAGATTGTTCAGATTTAATAGATTAGATAAGTTATAGATAAATTCATTGCTAAAAATTATGGAGATCATCCTTTTTACTTGAGTTTTTGTCCAAAACCGTTTTTAAAATTTAGAATTCTAAATTTTTTTTTAAAAAAATAAATAAAACTGGCTTTTCAACACCCAAATGATATTTATTCAACAAATATAATAATACGACTCAACATCGACATATCATCTATATCATCATTTTTATCGTTACAGAAGCAAAATGTAACATTTGAGCGAAGCGCGGTGCATTTAAGAACGGGGATACACAGTAAAAACTGCGATTAAAGGACTACATTTAGCAATTAGGAACTACAGTTTCTGGCTCAGTTTAGAAACAACGTATCTGCCATTAGTTTCCTCACACACATACGTGTTTTTACGAATGAGCCAGAAGTTGTAGCTCCTCGTTGCAACATTTAGTGCATTCGGGGACTTAAGACATTCGTTTTATAGCAAAAGCTTATCTGGGCCAATTGGAAGTCAGAGACAGTGGTGAGGCGAGAATGATCGATTATCGATTCCCCCATTTTAAGCTGTGGTAAAGAACTGATTCTTTAGGTGTTCGTTATGGAAATCATGTTTATCGATCCTTTACCATAGGATTTAATGGCAGATCAATCGACATATCGCAAAGCACGCCATGCCACTGGTCGGAGAGAACAACTTGGACCAAAAGAAATATGAATTTGCTGAACTCTTGTCATTTTCACCGAAAAGTTATGAGTCGGTATGTTTCCTCTGTTCGAGCTCAAATTAGGTGGGTATAATCAATCCTACCGTCATACAAGAATATACTGCCGTGCTAAGGAAGAACGCCGTATGAACCTTCAGGCGTTGCCAAACTTCGACTGATAAGGCACGAATTACCGGGTAGACTCGTGAGTATTGTTCTTCCAATTTTTCAGATAATATTGTTCGCAATTTCGCCTAAAGTTCCTGAAAGATTTGGGGGAAAATATTCATAATTTTCCTCAAAATTAAACATTCCATTGAAGGAAATTTGGCAACTCTCGAATGTTCATACGGCGTTCTTCCTTAGCACGGCAGTAAAGCCCGCCGTTGGCGCCGCGACACAGTCAAAGCGCCTTCACACCCCTGTGTATGCAATTAGCAATATAGTAATATAGCGTTATATTACTATATTGCTAGCGTTGCGCGAAGCGCAACCGAGCCAGTATTGCACTGGAAAAAAAAGAATCTTAAATTTGCCGCCAAGAAGTATTTCTTCTTAAATCAAGAATTTTGCTGGTTAATATAAGCTACTTTTTTGCTTAACCCAAGCATTATTTTTCTTGAATCAAGAAAAAGTCAGCTCAAAGCAAGATAAAGAAAATTCTTGGCGGCAAATTCAAGAATTATCATACTTGATCCAAGCTACTTTTTTTTTCAGTGTGGCAGTGCTGCTGCTGCCGTGTTAGGGAAAACGCCGCGCTGTATGAGCCAGTGGCGAGGCCAGGATGATCGATTTTCGATATTTCCCCATTTGAAGCTGTAGTAAAGAATCTAGTATTAAGGCGTTTGGTGGGAACAACCTGCTTATCGATCCTTTTCCATAGGTTCAATGGCAGATCAATCGATACATCGCAACGCACGCCACGCCACTGGCATGAGCCGTCACATTTTGCCATATTTCCTTCAATAAGAGTCAAATTCGCCGGGAAAATTTTATTTCAAATTTTTTAGGCAATTTTGTTTGTGATTTAATCTAAAGTATCTGAAAATTTCCAGGAAAATTATGCAAACTTCCCCCATAAATACATGTTTTATTCGAGGATATTTGGCAACTCTCGATTATTCATACGGCGCTCTTACTTAGCACGGCAGAGTAGGGGTTGCTACATAACAAGGGTCTGGAGACAGAGCCTATAACATACATGAAAAAAAAGAAACAAATAGAACTTATAAGGAGTAATTGTGACCCTTGATCTTTGGATAAAATTTAATTACTACTCTACTACTTATTACTTAAATTAAGTTACACAGTTCAAGTAATATTGAAATGCTCTTGGTTCCTTTTGGTCAAATGCAATCCAATTTATAATGGTGGTAAAAACATTACACAGATAAATCAAAATTTTGAACTTTTTTCCCATCAATTATGTTAAAACTTAAATTTCTTCGTAGTAGAACACGGAAAAACGTCGCCAATTCCCCGCAACTGCACAAATTGCAATATAAATGGACTCCATTTTGCAATTTGGAACCATAAATTCTAGCCCGGTTTAAAAACAACGTATGTGCCATCAGTTTCCCTATGCACATACGTGTTTTTCCAAGAGAGCCAGAATTTATAGTTCCAAATTGCAAAATGCAGTCCAAATGCACACTGCACAATGCAAATGCACAATGCTAATTTGCACACATGGTAAAATAATTTCCATTTAAATGAAATGTTGTGTATGCTGTCTATTCGCTGCTTGAAAGGAAACATCTTCTCGTAATTTAAAGCTATACAATCGTAATCAGTTGCAATTTTTTTTGCACTACAAATTGCCTACCTTCGTCACACACAGGACACATTTGATTGATCGCTTTAAATCGACATCTCGATGGCTAAATAAGGGCGGCACCACGTGCCTCCATTGCGGTGTTCCAAAATCTCCGCCCTTAGTATGTTTTTTTAAAAAAGAACAAGCCAGCTACATAGTTTGAAATTCATACTGAATATTTTGCTAACGGAGACGAATATCATGGAAGTCTCCAAGAAATTAGCCTGGGTCGGTGACTTTTCAAAAGAAAAAAAAATGTGTGACAGGAAGTCCACAACGCCGCAAACAGAAATACGTGGTTTTGCACTTTGACCATCGATTCATCGACCAAATATTGTAAAAAATATTACAATTTCAAAGCATTGAATTCCAAAATAATCCAAACATCACGTTGCATGCGCACTGCGCAGCTCGGGTTGCTGTAAGCATTTATTGAAAACAGGGATCGCCCAGAATACTGACCGAGATGTGTCGTTTCCCAGACGAACGAACGCGATTTCACTCCAACGTTGCAAAATTAACTCAAGTAATTAAATTTTTTACGAGAATATATCTACAAAATGTTTGTCTAAAATTTGTCTGAATTTTGCGCGAGACCAGAGGAAAAATCAGAGAAATTTTCAATTAGACATGCCTAAGATTTCCCTAATAAAAATGCAATTTACGAGGGGAAATTTAGCAACATTGAAATGTAGTTACGTTCTTTCGTGAGGAGAACGAAGAATTGGACGTATTTCTGTCAAACGGAACTATGTGCATTTTGACGTGAGCCCTGTTATGCATATATTTTTATGGGTCTCGGGCTAATAATTTAATGCACATAGTTCCGTTTGGCAGAAATACGTCCAATTGTGAGAAAAAAATCGTCATCCGCCGAATGCGTCGAAGGAAAGACTCGAATACCCAGCACATTTTTTTTTACCACCGTGAATGATTATAAGAACAGAACGTAAGACGTGGAAGAAAGTGTTAGTAAAATATATCGTAAACGCTTACCGTGAGATAAAAAACAGAGACGAGTTTGGACAGTAAGCACAGAATAAGTTTAGCGGGTTGTTCACTGACACAGATCGTTGTTCCGAACAACAGGCGATAGATGAGATGAACTACTGAGTGAAGTTGTGTCGCGACCGGTGGCTTCACCCAATCTCTTGAAATGTGGAGGGAGATGTGGAGGCTCCCACGAAAAAAAAAGGTTAATCTGAGAATGTGATAGCTCTCCAGCGCTAGTGGTGCGGATTTAAGGAATGTTGTTGCGCAGGCTCTTCCAAAAATTCTCTTCGGCAACTAGTCAGAGCAAAGAATCAGAGTTAAAAACTACTAAATGACAATCGCGGTGACGGAGGCCTACCCCACCTCCGAATAGATGGTCACAGATCACAGTGTGAATACGGATTAGGGTCGCCGATACTACCGTGCGTGCGTGTGCGTACCAGGTGGGAAACAAAGACATTAATTCGGAGCACGCGGATTTAAATCAGTTGTTTTCAAAAGGGAACAGGTCCACTCCTCAATGATCCATAGGTAGCAGGTCCTTTTATGCAAGCCAAGGCTCATGTAAAAATGGACTTGTTGCCTTCTTACCACAACTATACTCTATCTCACGAACGATGATCCCTGGAAAATATAAGGTAAGTAGTTAAAACCCCCGTGAATGAAAACACCGGAGACCGTTCGAGGAGCGAGGCAGCCAGGACAGTGCGCAGGTACCGCGCGGCCGGGCTTTGGGTTTGCGAGACTTCTTTTACACCCATGCCCCGCCAGTTTTCTCTGTCTTATCTGAGTCAGTCAGAATTAGTTTTTCTTCAATTTTATAAAAAATCATGTTTTAAGTGCGTCAACTGTTGCAGCATGAAAATCTAAGCAAGGTGATGTAAAATTATCAAAAATGGAGCAATTTTGACGATTTTGGCATCTCAAGATCCGATAATGATCCGTTCCATCTTGAGATGGTAAAATCGTCAAATTTGCTCCAATTCAGATAATTTTACGTCACCTTGCTTGGATTTTCATGCTGCGTCGTTTGATGCAGTTAAAAGTCCATTTTCTCTAAAATTAAAAAAATAGCACTCCTACTAATACGGTTCGCTCAACGGGAGAAGAATTATGTCACGGGCCTGCAGGATGGGTTCATCTCTTATAACGGGCAAGTGACAGGAGGTCCAAGCAACAAAAGGCTCCTCGAGTCTCTTCATTGAAATGCCTCGTCCAAGTCATTTGCGGTGTTGCCGTCGATTGCAAAAATGACCGTCGGGCCAGGGATCGTCGTTCGTGAGATAGAGTTTTTTTAAAATTCGGAGCACTCGTATTTTATTTAAATCAGTTGTTTTCAAAAGGGAACAGGTCCATTCCTCAATGATCCTTAGTTAGCAGGTCCATTTATGCAAGCCAAGGCTCATGTAAAAATGGACTTGTTCCCTTCTTACCACAACTAATTCATTTCAAAGCACGGGAAGAGAGTGAAGCCAGCCTGGCGCTGTGAGCGTGTGTGAGTGCGAATGAGCATCGGAAAGTGGATTTTTTTTTCTAAAATTATCAGGTGATTTTAGGGTATTTTTCCCTCCTACCTGATTTTCGTACCATTTCTTAAAATACCTGATTTGGACGTTATCATACACGGAACGGTTAGTATGTTTAATAAAAAACCAATGTCAGCTTATTTTAATGGAGAAATTGCGATTACGGCGAGAAAAATTGAAACTTGAGTCCCCGGTGACGTCAGTGACGTATATAACCAAGGGCGGGAAAAATGGACTGCATTTTGCAATTTGGAACAATTAATTCTGGCTCTCCTGGAAAAACACTTATGTGCATAGGGAAACTAGTGGCACATACGTTGTTTTTAAACCGGGCTAGAATTTATAGTTCCGAATTGCAAAATGTATTCCAAATGCTCGTTCAAAGTGTTTCTTAACTGACCGTTACATTCCCGAGTTAAAATTGGCTACATTTTGCAATTATAAATTCCAGCCCGGTTCAAAAACAACGTATGTGCCCTTAGTTTCCCTATGCACATAAGTGTTTTTTCAGATGAGCCAGAACTTATAGGTCCAAATTGCAAAATGCAGTCCAAATAATCCACCGCGGCTTTAAAAGAATGTCTGTACTGTGAAGGTTATCATGTGTGATCATTAAAAAATTGTCTTTAGTTTTCCCAAATCAGACTTAGACTGAAGCAGAATTGGGAAAAAACCAAGTATTTAAAGTTCACTGTGGAAGTGAATGTGATAAAAGATGTTATTATATGGATTGCATTTTGCAAAACGTAACCAAGAGCAATTCAATGTTGCTAGGAATGTGCAGCTTACATTCTTTGCAATGTACTTACTGAGATCACGCAAAAAATTAAATTTACAAAGGTAATTTTCGTCTTGAAATTATGGTTTCTTGGGAGTAAAGATAAAACTTCCTTGGATGATCATTTTATATTTGCAAAGTAAAAATACTTGTAAAAATGCGCAATCTTATAGTGACATTAGAATACTCTTGGTTCCTTTTTGCCAAATTCAATCCATATATTACACATATATTTTTAGCGTATAAATAATTTTCAGTGACGGTCAGAAGCTCCTTTAGGGGGCACTTTCAGAAAAAATTTTTTAGAAGAATAGTATCCTGCATATCTTCTCATGGAACATTCTTCCGCAATATGACAGTCTAACATTGAAACACCCTGTACAGCTGCTGGCCGCCGATTGGATCAGCATGATTGCCATTTACAGGTTTTTTATCTCGAATTCTTCGCCCCGTGTACGCACAGCCGTGAGATCGAGTGGATCGAGTCAATAGAAGAGGTTGGACAAAATTTGGAAACTTTAAACGCTTACAACTCCGTTTATACAGAACTCTGTGGTTCTAAAATGGTTCCTTTGGATTCCTCGTAAAATTTTCTTTCAGAAGCACCTCTTTAAATTTGAAATATGACGAAATAAACATCAAAATTTGCAGTTCTAATCAAAAATTTCATGTCCGACCTCTCTAATTGACTCGATCCACTGTGCGGCGCGGCGCGGCGCGGCGGTTTGGTTCAAAGAACAAAGGCAGTGACGAAGCGTGATGGATCGACTATCGATATTTTCCCATTTGAGGCTATGTTAAAGAATCGATTATTAAGATCTACGTTGTGAACACCCTGTTTATCGATCTTTTTCCATTGGTTTAATAGGCACATCATTCGATATATCGCAAAACACGTCAAACCACTGGAAAGAAGATACCGCTGCGGAGATACTCAGATCCAGTCGAGCCGACAAACTAATTAAGCGAGATACTACAAAATACCATGTGGTGAACCGGTTTTTAGAGGTGTTTCCGGATCGGCTGCTAACAGTCCCGTGGCTTCCTTTGCAATGTATCGATTGATCCACTTTTTAAACCTATGGAAAATGATCAATAAACATGGTGCTCACAACGAACGCCTTTATAATCGATTCTTTACCATAGCTTCAAATGGGGAGATATCGATCATCGATCACTCACGCCACGCTGCTGGTTGCTAATAACAAAACTGTGAGTCGCTTATGATCAAACATTTTTCGACAATATCCGCTTTACCTGTTTTTTTTTTTTTTTTTTTTTTTTTTTTCTATTTTTCGCGAAGACGGTCCAAATTTAAGGTTAGCACGGACCTACCTTAAAATCCTTAAACCCGGCAAAAACTCGTCTTTTGTATTTTTAATTTTTCATAGGCGCAAATCGTCGTAACCAGTGCAAGAGCCTATTTCCAAAGTTAGGTGTGTAGTTTAGTTAGGTTCCAAAGTGTAGGGAAACTAATGGCACCTTCTCCGCACAGAGGGTCGAGTCAATAGGCGAGGTCGGACGAAATTTGGAAACTTTAAAAGCTTATAACTCCGTTTATACAAAGTTTTGAGGTCCCAAAATTGGTTCCATTGGTTACCTCGTAAAATTTCCTCCCTAAAGCACTCCTTAAAATGTGACGAAATACACATCAAAATATGCAGTTTTAGTCAAAAATTTCATGTCCGACCTGTCCAACTGACTCGATTAACTGTGCGCCGTCTCAAAACTGAGCGAGACTATGTTATGTCCTGATTGCAAAATGAAGTCCAAATTGACTACATTTTGCAATTAGGAACTATAAATTCCGGCCCGGTTCAAAAACAACGTATGTGCCATTAGTTTCCCTATGCTTATAAGAGTTTTTTTCAGATGAGCCAGAATTCACAGCTCCAAATTGAAGACACCGCACCAAGAACAGCCTATAGGCGAATAGGTCGTTATTACGCCCATCTGCTTTTCGGATTCTACGTACCCTGGACTATGCTGTGGTAGCGATAGAATATAGCTAGGTAACGGCTCGAGGTCGAAAAACCTTTTTTTTTCCGAGCTAAGTCAGGCCAATGGATCGATGGGTGCAAGAACGACCTATAAGCGGGCCTATAAACATAAGGGCCTATAAGGTGCTAGTTACCCCTTTCTTTACTCACTATCGATATTCTTTCATTTTGCGTTAATCATACGTGATTAAAATGATTTATACTTCATATTGCCACCAAAATGACTGTTGGGCGTAATAATGGCCTAAAAACCGCTTTCTCAAATTAAATATATTAGAGTGTAAACCCAAAATGTATCGCAAAATCTACCCGGTATCCTTCAACAGAAGGATTAGGTCATCCAAAAACACCAAAACAGGGTACCTGCATAGAAAAGTCTGCGGAGTACATCAAAAACAAAACTTTAAATGCGTTTTTCTCAAAACGCGGTTTCCAATTAAAGGCTGTTCTTGGTGCGGTGTCCTCAATTGCAAAATGCAGTCCATTTGATATTGGAACATGACGACTGGCAATGACATTTCGACTGGATTTTACATTTTGGAACCTGAAATTCTGGCTCTTCTGGAAAAACACCTATGTTTACAGGGAAACTAATGGCACATACGTTGTTTTTAAACCGGGCCAGAATTTATAGTTCCTAATTGCAAAATGTAGTCCAAATCACACTGCGCCCCCTAAAGAAATCTGCCGTTCAAGGAACGACTTTGAATACAGCCTGCCATTTTTACCAGAATCACCTATCTGACATTCTAACAAAACGGGCGCCGTCATGTCAGTTCGGTGGACACCGCGGGCGGAGTTGCGGGGGTCAGGGGGCGACGAGGATCGAATGAAAAGTTGAGGAATCACATCGTTGGATACGCGCGATAAAGCGAAACTTTTACAATCGACCTAGCTCGGCATCCGAGCTTGTGCTGTTAATCTCGGAAGTTTTCACATCAACCACCGCCGTCCGGCCCGGCCCGGACGGGCGCCCGCCCCGAAAAATCTCAGCGCCGCGGTGTTCCAATTGGACGCATTAATACTGAAACGAACTATGTTGCAAACAACCCCTATGCACATAGTTCCTTTTAGCGTAAACGTCCTATTTCACTGCTGCATCGGATGCACTGCTCGAGCGGACAACAAGGATAGCCTCGAATGCACCGGGATTGACATCATTCCCACACGGTTACAAATGTCGGTGCTCATTGTTACTTTCAGCTACTTTTTTCCGGTCAGATCAACCAAAAGGAGATGGTTTATCGATCAAATTTTTGGTTGGATGGACCGAAACCGTAGGTCACTCTGAGACATCTTGGGATGAAGAAAGTGTCCTACTGACACGAAAAAAGTTTTAGGGATTAACCGCTAAAATTGCGGTACTGTCCCAATTCGTTGGATGATGTGGACATTTCCAATGAATTATATGGTAGTACTACAACTCAAGGTGGGGCAGTACTGCAACATTTGGATTCCACAAATAATTGGGGTGCTACCAAAATTGATCGGAAATGTCCATATCATCCAACAACCCTTTTTGCCGAGTGTTTTTTTTTCCGTGGAATTAGTGTAATTTGTTGATCTAAATGTCAATCAGAGGTTGCGACTTGCGAGGGGCCAGCGCAGTGAACTGCCACCCATGCTATCTAGATTCACTTTTGGCAGTTTGCGTCCGATATTAAATGGACGTATTTCTACCAAACAGACCTATGTGGAGGTGAGAAAAATGGGGTGTGCTCATCGGCGCTGCATAAGAAGCAATGTAAAAGTGGGCGTGATTCCTTTTGAAGAATTGGAAAAGCGGGATTTTACATTCTATCAAAGAGACCTATGTGGCAACTGAATGCGAGATTCATGAGCCGCGGGCATGGCAAGAGAGCCTTGTGGACAGGGGTCATGAGTTAAAGCGCCCCGACGACGATCTCCCCCTCGCGTGTGCGCTCGATCATTGCCGCTGACGTCACTGGCGCTTTATTATTCCCATTCACTCTTACGGCCAGAGAACTAACGAGCACACCCCATATTTCTCACCTCCACATAGGTCTGTTTGGTAGAAATACGTCCAAATGAAAGTACAAATTTTCAATTCAAAGATTTATGGTCGGTGTAACCCAAAGAAGAAGTGAAAAGGAAATATTCAGCGCATATTCAGGTTAATTTTTGTTCTACTGTCCATATTGACACAAAATATTGGATATTTTATCTTCCTGTGTGTGTGATTTTTGGCTATGAAAGAAAAATTTCTAAATGGTCCGATAATATTTTCCCCGTTCGGACATCTTAAATATATTGAAGTGGTCCCAAAGTACAGTTTTTGCTTGATTTGAAGGAGTGCCAATGAAAATTAACGCGATCTATACCCATCGCAAATTAGCTTAAGCAACTATTCGACCACCCGAGCGTTCCATAGAATCACTCGAAATTGAAGGCGAACTTAACACAACAACTCACTTGTCTAATTCATGCAACAGCTACTATAGTTTTTGGATTTTGAGGAATATCAATCAAAATGAACGATCTATATCGTGAAGCAACTATTCGAACACCCGAGTGTGGCACGGTATCACTCGAAATTGAAGGCGAACTTATCGCATCAATTCTCTTGCCGCATTCCTGCAACGGATACAGTTGCTGGATTTTAAATAAGATAAATGATTATGAACTCGATATCCGTGATGCAACTATTCGACCACCCGAGTGTGGCATGGTATCATCCGAAATTGAAGGCGAGAACTTAGAGCACCGACTCACTGGGCCAATTCCTGCAACGGCGAAAGTCGTCTGGTTACATACGACCCGATGGATCCGAACTTATCGCATCAATTCTCTTGTCGCATTCCTGGAACGGATACAGTTGCTGAATTTTAAATAATATCAATGAATATGAACGCGATATCCGTGAAGCAACTATTCGACCACCCGAGTGTGGCACAGTATCACTCGAAATTGAGGGCGAACTTATCGCATAAATTCTCTTGCCGCATTCCTGCAACGGATACAGTTGCTGGATTTTGAATAAGATTAATGATTATGAACTCGATATCCGTGATGCAACTATTCGACCACCCGAGTGTGGCATGGTATCATCCGAAATTGAAGGCGAGAACTTAGAGCACCGACTCACTGGCCCAATTCCTGCAACGGCGAAAGTCGTCTGGTTCCATACGACCCGATGGATCCGACAATGCTGCCCGGCACCGGTTCGGACGTTGTAAATGAATTGGAGTGGCGCCTGGCCGAGGTTGCAAGTTCGCGGTCCATTATCGCCGCGCCCTCATTGTCTGGGGCGCGGCGGGGCCGGAGCTGAGGGATGAGCGGCGCCGGATCCTCCCTCCTTGCGCTAACCTTATTTTTATCTCTCGCCGAATTTTTCTCCGGCGAGGCGCAGCGCGCAGTCTGTCTTACGACGCGTCTCGCCGCGCACTTTAAATCTCGGAGGATTCATGAGCTGAACAGAATCCATACTCGGATGTGAGTATGCGGAATGAGGTCACGTCAATCTCGCTGTTGCCGGCTAATCCGGCTTATTAACGCCGCTGAGTGTGCAATTTCGTGTAAGGGATGGAAAAGCTACACCGATGAGACAGAAACAGAACTGCGGGCTGCAGCCTGATTTTTGAAACTTTAACTGGCTTTGTCGGCAAGATAAGACCATAGGGTACATAGAGTCGTAATGTAAGTGGGAGAGCTGGCGCCATGTTCTGCTCGACGAGTTCCGAGCCCGGTGTGCGGGGTCACTTTTTCGATACATATTCGATCCAAAATGAGAGTGTGGATAATGGCCGGGTCCCCGTGTATTGCAAACAATCGATTATGTATCGAAAAAGGGACCCGGCGCCGCACAGGAATCTCGGAATTCGGGACCTGGAAAATGCTTAAAAGTGGCGCCAGCTCTCCCACTTGTATTACGACCCTGTGTACTCTATGGATAAGACACGACATAGCCCTGTCGGCGCCGTGTAACGTATCGATTTTCGATTCTTGTCGTGCCGATATATATTTCAACAATCAGACTGCTGATTATTGAAATTGATGAACAAAACTATAGACAAAGAGAAAATAGAGAGATCCTATAAGTTGATATGCTATTGGTTGATATGGGTAGCCGTCATACTTACACTGAGGGCAAAATGATGATACAGGGTCCATATGCCCACTTTTTCCCAGTATGTGATGGATTTGAACCAGGATAAACATTTAAAATAAATAGTTATCTTAAACGGAAATGTCTTTGTTTCAGCAAGAGGACGCGTGGTCCAGCTGGTCTGACTGGTCGCCATGTTCGAGAACTTGCGATGGAGGGGCCTCTTACCAACTGCGGAGATGCAACTCCTTGACTGGCTGCGAAGGAGAACCTGTCCGGTATCGAATATGCAATATGCAGGTATGTAAAATATGGCAAAAGAGAACCTACGAATCACAGAGAGATCACGCGAGGTGACAATATTAAAATTACACTTTGAACGACACAGGGTGGAGAAGGAACACTGCTGAGGCCTGCTAAAGCCGCTGTAGTGTGCGCGTTATTTCAAGGAGACTCTGTTTTCATAAGAGCGGGAAATTCAAATTTTCTTAAACAGTGCTAAATAAAAACGTCAATATCTCAGTTGGGAGTTGCTTTCAAAAATTTTAGCAGCGCAAGTCGTGTTCTACGTAAAGAGGGTTATTCAAAATCGGCAATTTTACCCTACGCTTGGATTTTGCCCGGAGTTGGATATGTTGTTCCCTATCACAAGACACGCCTTTTTCCGGCATTGGCAAGTTCACCCGAAATTTTTCCCGCGCGCTACAGCGTTGCCAAGTTGAAAACAGGCAAATTCCGTAAGTGGCATCAAAATTGAGCTATGAAGTTGCGGTTTTAACGAAAATTCTCTAAAAATTACGCACTTTTAGGATATGACCATGTTTTTAATGTCGCATTAATTTTAACATGCATTATTGCCAAATTTCCGATTTTTGAATTCGACAAATGCTACATATTCGCAAATACCCAAAAAAGCTATCTTCAAATTTGAATAAAAAGTTATCTAATCGATAGTTCGTTCGATTCCGCATCCATCGATATATTATAGCTTGCTGGGAAACTTTTGGTTCGCGAGATATCATCATTTTTGTGAACAGCTTTGTGGAGCGACGACGCTTTTTGAGTCCGGGCGGATAGAAATTTTAGCCTCCAAAAACACCGGGTAGCATTAATTCCATGGTTTCCTATGTAATTTTTGGCGCTGAATCCGAATTTGACCATTTCATAAAAAAATTGTCACCAAGATGTTGCCAAATTTGGCAAAAATTGCTTAAAATCGGCCTTTTTGGCGGATTGTAGCCTGTGACTTGCCAGGAGTTGATCAGACGACAAAATTGGTTATTTCCACAGTTAAAACTCGTTAAACTATCTACAAGCTGAGTCAAATTCTTTCTGCTCACGGTAAAATTAAACGCGCGACAAGCAGCAAACTGAAAAAAAGACACCAAAATTGGCGCTTTTTGCGGTTTTTGTCGTAAGTTTCTTGTTTTCCGATTAAGAGAATGTTTCTTAGGAAAATCCTAATTACGCCGAGTGTAACGACAAACTATTGTATTGTTACATATATGTATAGATAAAGAGCCGCTTTAACAGCGGTCTCTCGGGCCCCGCGACGCCTAACCGCCATAGTCCCTTGTCCACCCACAGGTCCTCAGTAATTTAGAGCGCCCTTGTTCCTTTTTAAGCCCCTTATTGTCCTTTCCTGGGCGTCTTCTTCAGTTTGGTGTCGTTACTTTTTTCTATTAAACTCCATTATCTCAGAATTATAAAATAAAATTGTATTCTAAATATAGGGTAATGAATAATAACGGTCAAATACCGCCAAAATTCAACGATTTGTACGTAATTTTGGCAATATTGCAATGCGTCTTGTCTTGTTTTAATGAAGTCTGTCTGAGGAGTACATTTTATTCATTAATTTTTAACAGAAAATTTTCCATTATTGTTTCAAAATGTGGTTTATTGACACGATTCGATAAAACTCACTATTTTATGAATTTTTCCTCTCTGAACTAAATACCCTAGTTATTAGTATATATCTAAGTTGAAAATTAAATTATTCTACAGAAGTGTATTATTTTGCAAGAGAGATACATTTATAAAATTTAAAAATAAGAGGTGAACAAAGAATATAGGACAATAATATCGAAAAAACCAGCGAAAATTAAAGTATTTTGTTTAAGCTTGGCAACATTGGACTATGTTCGATCTTATTTTATTGTTCAATTTTATTAAATTCTGCTCATGTTGTTCATTAGTATAGTCAAGAAACATTCTCTTAATCGGAAAACAAGAAACTTACGACAAAAACCGCAAAAAGCGCCAATTTTGGTGTCTTTTTTTCAGTTTGCTGCTTGTCGCGCGTTTAATTTTACCGTGAGCAGAAAGAATTTGACTCAGCTTGTAGATAGTTTAACGAGTTTTAACTGTGGAAATAACCAATTTTGTCGTCTGATCAACTCCTGGCAAGTCACAGGCTACAATCCGCCAAAAAGGCCGATTTTAAGCAATTTTTGCCAAATTTGGCAACATCTTGGTGACAATTTTTTTATGAAATGGTCAAATTCGGATTCAGCGCCAAAAATTACATAGGAAACCATGGAATTAATGCTACCCGGTGTTTTTGGAGGCTAAAATTTCTATCCGCCCGGACTCAAAAAGCGTCGTCGCTCCACAAAGCTGTTCACAAAAATGATGATATCTCGCGAACCAAAAGTTTCCCAGCAAGCTATAATATATCGATGGATGCGGAATCGAACGAACTATCGATTAGATAACTTTTTATTCAAATTTGAAGATAGCTTTTTTGGGTATTTGCGAATATGTAGCATTTGTCGAATTCAAAAATCGGAAATTTGGCAATAATGCATGTTAAAATTAATGCGACATTAAAAACATGGTCATATCCTAAAAGTGCGTAATTTTTAGAGAATTTTCGTTAAAACCGCAACTTCATAGCTCAATTTTGATGCCACTTACGGAATTTGCCTGTTTTCAACTTGGCAACGCTGTAGCGCGCGGGAAAAATTTCGGGTGAACTTGCCAATGCCGGAAAAAGGCGTGTCTTGTGATAGGGAACAACATATCCAACTCCGGGCAAAATCCAAGCGTAGGGTAAAATCGCCGATTTTGAATAACCCTCTTTTTCAATTGCACTGAAAAAAACACTCCGGCCGCGGAAGCCGTACTTACGGGCTATATAGAGATACCGTCCGTGTTCCGGGCTCAGAGGCCGAAAGTTCCGAGCGTAACACCCGGAGCAGTCGAAGTGCTCCCGGTTACGGATCTCTGAAGTTTTCGGATCACGTATCTAAAAACTTGAGGTCCAGCTGCCGAAGTTCAGGTCAGACATCTGAAGTATTTCGATGTATTCCGAAGGGCTCGGGTCAGACATCTGAGTATTCCGCGGTACTTACTGTAGTAATTCGGATGTCTGACCCGAACTTTGGCAGTTGGACCTCAAGTTTTGGATGCGTGATCCGAAAACTCCTTTTAAGTGCCAGCACAAGGGACTACCACTTTCATATTCGAATATGTTAATTTTTAGTACACCCATTACAACATATTTGAAGGAGAAAGGGGTAGTCGCTTGTGCTCATACATAAACAATCTAATTTAGGACCGAAAATGATCAATTATACGAGAAAACTGCAAAACTTTACTACTTTTCGCTGGTAAATAAAACAAGAACCTTTGAAAAACACCTCAAAGAAGGACAAGTTCTCACAGGGTAGATGATTAAGAGTCGATTTGACCATACATGACATTATTCTAAGCTGTTTCAATGTTCGACGAAAGTTAGGGCCAAAACACCCTCCATAATGGGACACATCCTTTTTTTGTCCATTACGAATTGAAATCGATTTTCCCTCACGTCTCTCCTTCGTCTACTCTGATGTTGATATACTGATCTAATTTTCGTGTTTTGGTTTCTTCTGTTGTAGCCTTGCCCGGACGGGATCGAGTTCCGTGCAGAACAATGTGCCTTGTACAGTTCCGAGACGGCCAACTGGACGCCGTACTGGAGCGCGGAGAACCCTTGCGCCCTGACGTGCGTCTCGCCCACCGGAGAGGTCGTAACGTTGGCCCCCAGGGTCCGTGACGGAACGAGGTGTAGACCTGGCTCTTTAGATATGTGTATAGACGGTCAATGCAAGGTACGCCCAAAGCACGTAACACATTAAAATTGAACCACATTTTGCAACAAGGAACTATAATTTCTGGCACATCCATGATAATTCCTATCTACTTAGGGAAACGAATGGTACCTACGTTGCCTCTGGAATGAGCTGAAATTGTAATTCCTTATTGCAAAATGTAGTCTATTTATATTAGGTTATCATCAAAATGAGGCCCATAGTCCACAGAAAGAATATTTGTGACCTGATTTACGAGAAGGGGCTTTATGTATCGGAAATTTGAGTTTTTGGTACCGCTGCGTTAAATAAGGAAATCTGGAAATTTTGACACTTTGATCCTGAAAGCTCAAACATTGAGGGAGTATATTACGTCCTGAAATTCCAAGACAAAATTTCTTAAGTTCTTGGCTACGTTCAGGTTAAGTTTTGCTTTATAATTATTACGTATGGAAGTTAAGGTACCGTATTACTACATGGGATTTAGATGTTTCTTATTTGGACGTATTTCTGTCAAACGGAACTAAGCGCCAACTTGAGTTCCTTTCGAGGAATTTGGAATGCCGGATAGCGCATTCTGTCAAACGGAACTAAGCGCCACGGAAAAGCATTGCGGGTATAGGACGGAACGAGCCCGACGCCCGTTTCTGCCGCCAATCTAAGCCCCCCTCTACCTTCATTTTCCTATGGCGCTTATATAGTTCCGTTTGGTAGAAATACGTCCATTTGATTTACGAATTCCCTCTTAAAGCTTCTCCAGTCACAGTAAAACTATAATAGACGTTTCGAAGGAGGCAGCTTATTAAAGATAATCGATGAATATGGCTTTTTAAAGTTGAATTATTATATGATGAATATTACAATAGTGGCCCTCCTCAATATGATTGTGAACAAAAATTTCGTGTAGTCTCTCATACTCATGAAAAAGCTTTATTATTCCTTATGGTAAAATTTTGCAAACTATAAGTTGCTTGATCTTTTTTTCAGAGGGTTGGCTGTGATTTAGAAATAGGCTCAAATTTAAGGGTAGATGCTTGTGGGGTTTGTGGTGGTGACGGGTCATCATGTTCACAACCCCTGTATCATTGGTCAACGTCTCCCACATCCCTGTGTTCAGTTTCTTGTGGAGGAGGTGAGTTTATTTTCATATTTCCTTCATTTTTTTAATGCATTGTTCAAAATCTTAAAGTTAAATTCTGTGCCGGAGTCTATATAGCGCCAAAAAACCACCAGTGATGTGAATACAGAACGGAATTCATGCTCCTCACGGTGTGACCTACATTATTACGAAACGGAATCTAATCTGTTCTTTTTGCGGAGAATCGTGCGCCATTATGGTGCTAATTTCACTATTCGCATTCATATCACTCTGGGCTTTTGGGTGCTTTATAAGTACCTTCCGGCACCGAATTTCACTCCTTAATTTTTAACTGTGTGAGTGTTCCTTTCTCACCAGGGTAAATTCCTGTAAGCGGCATTCTCCTCATTAAACTTACTTTTACACAAAACACGGCAGATGCATTAAAAATCAGCCAAGTCAACTCAAAAATAAATGTTAGCGTATGCATGGCTTTCAAAATCCCTAAAGAAGTCAACGAAAGTCATTCTATTGCCGAAATTTCGACATTTTAGACATCTCCCCTGCACGTCGCGTCAAGTTTCACAAAAGTTACCTTCCTCCGCTGATTTTTGGAATAAAGGGTCTGCCACATGAACGAATAAGGGCTCCAAAAAATCCCTTTTACTTCCAGTATTCATTTAAAACTCACAAGTGAAAGATCTCAAATTACATGATGCATTCGACCGAATAGCCGTGTTTCCACCCCTAGGATCTTCAAAAGCACGTAAACGCACATCTTCCGCGCTTTGTGAGTTTTAAACTCACAAGTGAAAGATCTCGATTCGCATGATGCGTTCGACCAAATAATCGTGTTTCCACCCCTAGGAATTTCCAAGAGCAAGTAAACGCACAATTTACGCACTTTGTGAGTGTTAAACTGACAAGTGAAAGATCTGGAATCGCATGATCCGTTCGACGTAATAGTCGTGCTTGCACTCCGAGGAATCTCCAAAAGCACGTAAACGCACCGCACATCTTCCGCGCTTTGTGAGTTTTAAACTCACAAGTGATAGATCTCGAATCACATGATGCATTCGACCGAATAGCCGTGTTTCCACCCCTAAGAATCTCCAGAAGCACGTAAACGCACATCTTCCGCGCTTTGTGAGTTTTAAACTCACAAGTGAAAGATCTCGATTCGCATGATGCGTTCAACCTAATAATCGTGTTTGCACCCATTAGAATCTCCAAAAGCACGTAAACGCACATCTTCCGCGCTTTGTGAGTTTAAGAGCATCTAAGGAAAGGCATTTTGTAAATTTTTTTGCCAAAAATATTTATACAAATACGGAGACAAATCGCAGAACACGGTATTTCCATCTCATAAGATAATAATGGAGAATTCGCAGGTGTATAAAATTTGATGGATTTTTCGTATTAAAGTGGAAACCTTTGAGTGAACTGAGCACGAGTATACCTTCGGTTAATAAATTGAACGATCATTTGAGGAGATATGACAAAGTGATCTAATACCGCCAGATGACGTCACTAGGAGGTGCATTATCTCACTTTTAAATCTATTTTTATACAATTTCCCATATCAGAAAAAAATTGTAAAAGATACTGCGTAATCAGCTCTTTAAGAACTCCCAGATACATACATGAGTCGCTCTCATAGCGCTCTCTGGCGCTTTGCGACACCTAATCGCCAGAAAACTCGGTCTTCCCACAATCCATGAGTAAGTTGACACTCCCTCATCTCATTTAACACCCCCTGTCACCACCCTCTCACTGGGCGTCCCCTTCGTCTCCTCCTAGGAGGAACCCAGTCAAGCATCTCCTTTGGCAACCTCTCTTCCGTCGTCCTATTGACATGACCGCACCAGACATAACAAGCTGTTTAGTCATGACGTCGAACACGATGTCATTTTCGACTTCCATTATCTGACGAACTCTATCATTACGGACCCGATCTCTCCGATCAGTAAAAAGTAAGCACACTGGAAAAAAACACATTGGATCTAGAGTCCAAACTCTTGAAAACATTGACAAGAAAAAACAAGCAGTGAACTCCAACACAATGTGTTGATAAGGCGCGTCATTAACTCGCACATATCAACCCCTTTAGTTTTCATATACAGAGATTTCAAAATAGGCAAACAGCATAAAAAGAGAATTCACGATCCAACACTGCGAGGTCAAAGACGCACCTTGACGAGACCGTGTATTGTGAAAGTAGAAAGCTATTCGATCGAATTTAAGTTTTTTGATCTGCCTCAAGCAAAATCTTATCAGATTCTTGAAGAAAAGTGCTACGGAATAATTTAAGCGAAGAAAGGAAAAATTCTGTCGAACTCCTAGAAGATAAAGTCGATTTAAAGGTATTTTGGGGCTAAAATACCCAAATCACCGGTNAAACTCTTGATTCAATCAGCATTTGCTTAGATCAAAAGGAAACCCGCTCAAATTAAGAGGCTAGGTTCTTGATTTAAGCAAAAATTCGATTGAATCAAGAGTATTTTTTCTTGTCAATGTTTTTAAGAGTCTGGATTCTAGATCCAATGTGTTTTTTTTCCAGTGCGTGTAAATTCTCCATTGAGAGGGTGAACTCGCACGATGCTGTTCGGCGGAATCTTAGCCAGACGTTTTGTGGTGCTTACGAGATTTTAAATTTCCCCTCTTCGCATGACGTAAACTCACCGTTCGAATAATCCTCACACCAACAAGAAACGCATTAGTGCAAGTTCTGAGCTATCCCCCCGCACACCCCCTGCCTCTCGGGAGTCTCGGGATGGCGGGAAAAGGTGGAAGTTTTCCGTGTTGTTTTTCCATCATTTTCCTTTGGTTTTTTTATCGGGCGGAATGGCGGGCGCCCGTCTCGACGGAGGGTTTCGTGTTTGACGGGAGATGTAGACGTGACTCGCGCAACTTCGCCGTTTCCAACGTGTCAATGTTTGACGATCTCGCACATCAAGTGTCGTGCATCCGATTATGGTTCGCCGACGTTTCTCGCTTCCTCGAGCGCCACTTCAACTTGCGCACGCACTCGCCATCCTATGAATGGATCTCGAAGTAGGGCATGAAATTGAGTACCACGATGTATCTTCCCTCATCGAAATTTACGTACAATGGGATAGGTGCATTGAAATTTTGAAATTCAATGGAGAATAGAGATGTTGCATGTGTGAGGAATTTGCGATTTGACTGTTGATTCTTGTGTAAAAGTTCGCGAGAAACACGATGGTGCCACTGGTTTTCTCTGAAATCAACTCCCAAACTCAAAAAAAGCTCTCAAGTTGAGGCCGAAATGGAGGGGATATCCCACGCTATCCTAAGAGTCCACCTATACATCAAAACAAACTCCCCATGCAAAGATAGGGAGCAAGTACAATAGCGGGGTTGCCGTGTTTTCAGTTTTAGAGTCCCCAAATAAAGTGGCAGCCCTGTCAATGTATTTGCTCCCTATCTTTGCATGGAGAGTTTGTTTTGATGTAGAGGTGGACTCTCAGAATAGCGTGAGATATCCTCTCCATTTTGGCCTCAACTTGAGAGCTTTTTTTGAGCTTGGGAGTTAATTTCAGAGTAAACCAGTGGCACCATCGTGTTTCTCGCGAACTTGATTTTAACCTGTAGCTTATGAAAATATAAGACATCATACGTTTCCTTCGTGTAGCCCCTTCCTTCATTGTATGTTCTCTTCGAATTCCAGGTCTCAAAAGTGCAGAACCTGTGTGCTTGAATCGTGTCACCGGCGTTGAGGTTAATTCCGAACTGTGCGATGCATCGCAGAAACCGGAGATCAGTTCTGTTGAATGCAATACTCACGCATGCCCTCCACGGTAAGACCACGTGCTTAGTGAAACTTATTTTACAATTGCCGAAGCGAAACTAGTTGTGAAGGGGGGAGAAGGGGACTGAGGAACGGAGAGTGAGGTCAGATGGGTTTGACTCAAGAAAAGAGAAAGCGCCTTCAATTGAGAATGATACTGTGCAACACGGGGAAGCTTGAATAGTTGTATCATTCCATTATTTACGATATTCCTATTTAAAGCCTGGCGTCACTAAGGGGGAGGAGGGGGTTAACCCTCTACTGCATCGCGTAGCCATATGGCAACAGCAATTATTTAATTCGTAGTAAAGTCAGGAATGCTCATATTGGTACCCTGTGTGGATTATAGGGAACTCAACCGCATTACCAACCTAAAAAAAATTGTGGTGGGGGGAACTGAAGCTGCCAAATCAACTAAATAATCATGTTTTCCCAACGGGACCATTTTTGAGGAGTAGCCGCGAGGAGCCCAACTTTGAAGGATGTTTTGAATGACTTGGCTTGCCTTCAGAGACGGGAAAAAAATCACAGTTATGGCCCATACGGTCTAAATTGAAAATTTCCTGGTCCGATGATAATAAAAACAATTTAAATATTATTTTCGGCTCAAAAACGGCAAGATGCCATATGGCAACAACATACCGGCAAACTTCTGGCCCTACACTTTTCCTGTTGCCATATGGCAACAACATACTGGCTCCGACGCAATCATGTGTCGTGCTGTCCAAAAACGGAGCTTACAATTCATCATTAGATGCTTTTTGAATTTGGTAATGTTAGAAGAATCAAAAAAACTTTTTTTCTTAGTTTTTTTTTCCAAAAGTCCCGCACAAGAGTTATGCCCTGGCATCACCATTCCACTCCTGCACTGTATGTTGTTGCCATATGGAAACAAGTGGATACTCTGGCAAGAAATTACTACATGTTGTTGCCGTATGGCAATGAGCTTTTTTAAGCTTCAAAAGTTAAAGAAAAAATTGAAATTTCAAAAAAAGCTCAAAGACGTGTCTTTTTAATTACATTTTACTATAACATATATTTTTTTCATCAAAATCGGCGTCGCAAAAAAATTCCATGCAGTAGAGGGTTAAGAAGGGTAAGAAAAAAGGAGAAAGAAAAAAGAGAAATCGGACAGAGGTAAAAAGCGGAGAAACAAGTAGTCCATCATGGGAGTTGCACTAAAACTACATTGGATCCTTACACCTTCGACGTACCTCAACTACCAGACCACGTATATTGGTTTGCGATGTTGTAGCCTTCTTGTCATACTTTATTTTTTGGATTTAAAACTACTTAACGTCAATTCTTGAAACTTTTCGTGATTTTTCTTCTCTAAGCGAAAAAAAAAACTCTGTGAAAAGTTCAAGAAATGACATTAATGTGTTCTCCAGTTATTAATGTGTTTTCCTTCAAAAAAATAGAAGGGGAGGGAGCGGATATTTTTAAACACCGCAAACGACATACGTAGCCTGATAGTTTCACTGTCGCTATTTATTCAAAAGAACAGAATTTCTAAGGACGCACGGATGTAACGTTGACAGCAATCGTGTCGTATAGATGAGTGTTTTTCTCTTTTATGTCAATATCCTCTTTCATATCATGAACCTACTACCAAAAAAGGCGCCCTTGAGTAGAGGAACAATAAGCCAGAGTATGGTTGCTGAAATTGAGAGATGTACACTCCATTGTAAAGTTTGAAGATCTCCGATTATGTTTTAGGTTTTAAGAGAAAACTTACCGCGAACTTTATTAATATTTTTGAATGAGGGCAGAACATTTTCAGCAAATTTCAAAAACAACTGTTGATCTAATCATGTAAAGAAAATAATATATGAATGAGTTTTCAGCGTTGCTTTTGAAGGCACAGGTTTAATTATTACCTCAGCCAACAGTGTGCTCATCACTGAGAAAAAACTATGGCTTATAAACCTATTAGAGGTAAATATGGAACACCACTAATAGTAGTACCTCTACATACAGGGTGATCCAAAAGTCCCTTCCACCCCCTCTAACTTTTTACCTAATTGAGATAAAAATTTGAAACTTGGAGGATATTTCTAGGTCAAAGGGAGCTACTTTTTGGCACCCCTAAAATTTTCAGGGGGGCCTCCCTTGGGGGGGCAACGGCCCCCAACTTTGAATTTTCAAATGGGAAGACCCCCTTTGTGATAGCTCGTTTGAAAGAGCATAAAAAAAGAAAACTTTTCGCGCAAACCCGAAGTCAATATCTCAAACCGTTTCAAAATGGCGGCCGGTTAAAGTTCAAAATGGCCGAAATTTCATACCGGTTATTTTTCGATGGATTTGCGCGAAAATCGGTATGGAGGGGTATTTTGACACGAGAAAAACGAATTTGACGTTAGATTTTCAAAAAAACCGAAATTTCCAAAATGGCCGCCGGTTAAAGTTTAAAATGGCCGAAAATTGTCACCTTGGGTTTTTCCTGATGGATTTGCCTAAAACTTGGAATTTGAGAGTAATTTGGCATGAGATAAACACATTTGAACTTAGATTTATGAAAAATAAATTTTTGGTCATTTTGAACTTTAACCGGCGGCCATTTTGAAAATTTTGTTTTTTTTGATAATCTAACGTCAAATTCGTTTTTCTCGTGTCAAAATACCCCTACATACCGATTTTCGCGCAAATCCATCGAAAAATAACCGGTGTGAAATTTCGGCCATTTTGAACTTTAACCGGCCGCCATTTTGAAAGGGTTTGAGATATTGACTTCGGGTTTGCGCGAAAAGTTTTCTTTTTTTATGCTCTTTCGAACGAGCTATCACAAAGGGGGTCTTCCCATTTGAAAATTCAAAGTTGGGGGCCGTTGCCCCCCCAAGGGGGGCCCCCCTGAAAATTTTAGGGGGGCCGAAAAGTAGCTCCCTTTGACCTAGGAATATCCCCCAAGTTTCAAATCTTTATCTCAATTAGGTAAAAAGTTAGAGGGGGTGGAAGGGACTTTTGGATCACCCTGTATAATAATAGCACATATACCTTAGTTATGGTCTCTGTACCTTAATTAGGTACAGAGACCTTAGTATGGTTCGCAGACCGAGAATCATTAGTTTATTTACGACTCTTATAGGTGTTCCATATTTACCTCTAATAGGTTTATAAACCATAGTTTTTTCTCAGTGATTTTCACCTAACCTCACAAGATATACTTAACATTCATTGGTTCATTGGTTTGTCAATGGTTGTACATTGGTTGTGTCATTGGTTTTTTATTATACTTGGACTTCATTTTACAGTTAGGAATTCCAATTGCTGTCTCAACCGTAGAAACATTTATGCGCATAGGGAAACGAATGGTGCATACGTTGTTTCTAAACTGAGCCAGAAATTGTAGTTCCCTTAATGCAAAGTGTAGTCCAATTAGAGCTAAATCTAATCTTGTTTGAAGGTGGCACGCTGAGCCATGGGGAAGATGTACTGTCAGCTGCGGAAAAGGTGTTCGATCAAGGAGAGTGCATTGCGCCCAAGAGAACAATGGAACAACGACAAAAGTAAGTTAATTACTTGATTTTAGACTGTAGTGGTGTCACATCATCCCTTATTCCTGATAACACCTCTCTTTAATAAAACATCCTGTAAAAATCATATTAGGAACGGATGGACAATGTATTGATAGAGTTGATCATTAAACTCATAGCAAATCAATTTTTATGCAATTAATATCTTGTCACTTTATGTTGTTTTAAAAGTGATGAAGGAATAAGGATATTGCTTTGAATTTTTAAAATTGATTCCTTAAAATTGTGGGCAGAGGAACCTTTAGATACGTCTTAAAATTCTTATACATTTTTAACGAGGATCCTTCATAACACGAAAAAAAAAATCTTCAGAGCAAGTCCCGTTTTTCATTTCTTATCAATAACTTAGCAGCTTAGAATTTTTAAATTATCTCTCTGAAATTATGCTTTTATAAACTGCAAGTTAAAACTAGCGTACTTCCGGTTGAGTTGAACATTTTGGTACCTTTCTCATATCGACTATCGTTGTGACGAGAATCACTCTATAGCTAGGAAATCGGTCAGTTCCTTGAGTTCTAGTTACAGAGAGGAAGTACTCGATGGTGAAACTGCAGAAATGCGTATATCGGTTTGCGGCGTTGCAGACTTCCTGTCATACTTTATTTTTCATATGGAAAACCACTTAACATCATTTATTGAGCACTTCGGATATTTTTTTTTCTCTATGTGAAGAATATTCTGTGAAAATTTCAAGCCACGATGTTGGTTCGGCTTCCTTTTAAAAAATAAAATAGGAGCGGAGATTTTCAAACACCGCAACCGATATACGCATTTTTGCAGTTTCACCATCGTACTGTAATATCAACAATCAGCCCATAAGAAGTTGAAGCCTTGAGGAGAAAAGTTTTTGAAGAATATGTAACTTACACTCCGAAAAATCTTCAGGGGTGTACATAAGCACGTAAATATATCTAAAAATATCTACCGAAACTCAACGGCCTGCGAACGGAATTTCGAACCTCATTTTTGACGCGCCTCTCCGTCAATCTACGCTCCAAAGTGCCGACGCATGTTTCCAAGCGCGAGTTCTCGTGTCCTCGGCGCTGTGAAAAACTTCGAGCGCGCGTGTAATTTTTGATCCGCGCAAAAGACTGCATTATTAACCTCCACTAAGCATTCACCTTTTACGAATCCCGCGGCGGGCTTGCTCAAACACCGCACGGCGGATCCCTTAATTTATTTATCATGGAGAAAGGGTCGAGACGAATTAAGAAGTTCAACCCGCGTTGTCATGTGAGTAAGAATAAGACGTGAAATACAAATTTGAAACCTTAAAATGGCGCTTAGGACGCAAAATAAAACATACACTGGAAAAAACACATTTGATAGAGTCCACACTCTTAAAAACATCGACAAGAAAATATACTCTTGATTCAATCGGATTTTTGCTTAAATCAAGAACCAAGCCTCTTAATTTGAGCGGATTTCCTTTTGATTTAAGCTTAAATCAATTGAATCAAGAGTCCTTTTCTTGTCAAAGTTTTCAAGAGTCTGGACTCTAGATCCAATGTGTTTTTTTTTTTTTTCCAGTGTAAGATACAAAATCGGGACTCTTACAATAACAGCGATGAGGAGCAGTATAGGTTTGTGTTTCTTTCTAATTTTTCATTTTGTATTTCCCGGTGAAAATGCAGATGTGAGAGATGTACTGCCGTGCTAAGGAAGAACGCCGTATGAACATTCGAGAGTTGCCAAATCTCCTTCGATAAAAGGTTTATTTTCGAGGAAAATTGTGAATATTTTTCCTTGAGATTTTCAGACGTTTTAGATCAAATTACAAACAAAATTATCTGAGAAATCGGTAGGCAAACATTCCAAAAATTTTCCTGAAAATTAGTGATTTACCAGGGAAAATTTTGTAACGTCTGAAGGCTTGTACGGCGTTTTTCCTTAACATGGCAGAGTAAAACGTCCCGGTTTTTTACTTCATGCTTTATTTTGCGGCCTAAAACTATCTCGAGACGTTAAAATTTGATATTCTGAAACGTCAATCTGCTGTAAGACGCCTCTCTATATCGGCAAAGGCAATTTACCCCAACCCAGTTTTTGAGATTTTGCGCTAACGCCATTTTAAAAATAATCGGTTCGATTCATGTTGGGCCTAGAGTCCCTTTATACTGAGAGTCAAGACAATGTGAATCCATTTCTGATTGGTTCACGTATTTTCGGCCTTCGCAGTGTCACAAACGGGAATAAAGATTACATTTTCACCGATTGCAAAGATTATAATCTGGAACGGACCAAGGAATTACGGGTTCGGCAAGGAACAAACGGAATTAGAGAAGGAACGGAGAAAGGAGTTTGAGAATGGGCCGATCAAAGATTACGAAAAACGTTCAATTTCTGTAATCTTTATTTCCGTTTGTGACTCCATGAGGGGTGTTGTCTTGACTCTCAGTATAAAGGGACTCTAGTAAAAACTAGGCTTTCTCGTGCGGCCGCGACTTTTCAACACCTAAAATTGCGAATAAACCCCAATTTTGACAACGTCGCAAAAGAGTCAAGTGCCCTGCTGAAGTGTGTGTGTGTGTGTGTGCCCGGAGGAGGGGAAGGGCGCGAGCCAGTCGGAGTAAACAAACTTTAATTATTTCGCCAACGTTTATTAATCACAAATTAAGCATTGCCCAAACTTTTCTCGGTTTGATGTCTTCCCGGCCACTTCCAGAGCCCCCACACCCACATCCACCTACCTCTTGAAACTTTATTTCATTAATTACTTCCCGGCGATGATTTGCGGTGCACCGAGATCAACGATGACTCCGCCGATGAAGAAAAATCACCTCACCCCTCTCTCGTAACTCACTGTTAAAAATTAATCGAATCTTACACGGAGAGGCTATGTGACAGACGTTTACGTGGAAAAAATAAAGTATCGTAGGAATTTTGCAAAATCGCAAGCTGACGTACGAGGTTCTGCAGTTTCACCATCGGTACGTTACTATTTCTTGAGGTTCCTGAAATTGTGAAGGAAACTTAATATCTTGGTTAGGAGTTACTTTAAGCAAGCTTCGTTGTACAAACGGTATTTTACGTGGAAATTTAATGAAGAAACATACATCATAACGCTTGAGTTTGCATCTTGTCTAGTTGTCCATTTCTTACCCCATTCTACGCATAGCTGCATTACGAATATATGATCTGCATTACGAATAAATGATCTACATTTTGAAATACTACTGTTCCTGGCTCATTCTTAAATGTGCGTAATTGCACAGGGAAACTAGTTCCACATTAAGTTGTTTCTAAAATGAGCCGAATATTATGGTTCGTTATTGCAGAATACATATAGTCCATATATGGTTGAGGATCGGCGTTCTACCCTGTCCAGGAGTCCGTCCAAAATCTTGCATCGATCAGAAAAAGCCCATTCATAAAAGCACGTAACTGCATAGGAAAACTAATGCCACATATCTAAAATTGTTTCTAAAATGAGCCGAAAATTGTGGTTTTTTCTTGCAAAGAGAAGAGTATGTCCATATATGTTATGGATCGAAGTTCTATCCTGTCCAGTAGTCCGTCCGAAATCTCACAACGATCAGAGAAACCCATTCATAAAAGCACGTAACTGCATAGGGAAACTAATGCCACATATGTTGTTTCTAAAATGAGCCGGAAATTGTGGTCCCTCCTTGCAAAATATAGTCCATATAGACTAGACTGTGGATCGAAGTTCTACATCTGTCTGGTAGCCCGTCCGAAATCTTGCAACGAGCAGTAAGAGCCCTCCATCTCCGAAAATACCCGGGGAATAATGATGGAAAAAATAATGAAATGAGAGTGGACGAGGAATTCTCCTTAACGACAATGGAGTCATTACAAAGAGCACGCCTCATTTCACTGCGATGTCTGCGAGCGGTTTGGAAGTTTGTTTTCGAGGCGGAGGAGATTCGGTTTCAACATCTGAAACGGTCGATCTTAAAACCACCCATACCCCCTACATGGTGAGCCTTTAGAGTGTATGTCTTCTTAAGGAACCGAGGGCTCATCGGAAAATATACTTTTCAGCTTTTAATATCGGCTGATTCATCTGCAATCACGCAGAACTTCATAAAAATCGCTTTTGCCATGGCTGTTTAATATCTCAGCGCCTTGAACGGAGCCGAGCCCTAGCGGAGAGAGAATCTAGTTCAAACTTTAGTTAATTAAAAGTTAGTTCAAAATAGCTTTTCTTCCAGTAACTTCGGTTGCGAAAAAATTAGCAAAGCTACACAGCTTTTCGTCTCTCACCTTATTCACCGGGGTTGCGTAAAACACGGGGAGTGTGGGTAGGTACTGAGGACAGTTTTTTATGCCACCGTGCATTCGAAAAATGTTCCTATTGATAGGATTCCTGTCACAACAACATAAGGACTCTGGCCTTTAATTTTGTCATTTTTTTCACAGTTCGTTCCACCGTTGTACTGGGCCGATTTTCATAATTTTAGCGGCAACCGACGGGTGATAGTCCCTAGATGAGCCCTATCTTTATTTACAGTTTAGCTCCCGCGGATCACAAAACGAGCCTTAGAGTATACTTGAGAGAAATTTATTCCATTTCGGGCGATGGCTTATTTTTCCCCCCAATCCTTACTGGTTTAATGGAGAACTTCCTCGCCAAAATACCCAGAAATTGCCGAAATTGTATCAGATGATGCCGGGCATCGGAGCAAAACAGTTGTTGGCAATTGAATAATTTACTAGATTTGAAAAATTCGCCTTCTGCTGCGTCCGTAGCAATTGTTATGAACATTTTGTGCGTGCTGATTTCGGCTAATTACATACCTGACTCTCTGAAGGCATTTTACGTGCGAAAGCAATGCACCTTCAGCTGCGTCTGCTGCAATTGTTGTTTCAAATATGTGGTGCGCGCTGATTTCAGTTCATTACATACTTGACTCTCTGAAGGCGTTTTATGTGCGAAAGTAGAGCACCCTGTAGGGGAAATACAGAAGTGAGATTGAATGAATCACTCAATCCCTTCTTCGTTCGTTCTCCAACAGGGTGCTCTACTTTCGCATATAAAACCCCTTCAGAGAGTCAAGTATGTAATGGAATGAAATTAGCACGCTTAACATATTCGTAACGACAATGGCTGCAGATGCAGCAGAAGGCGAATTGTGCAGTTTAAAAAACAGTATGATATGAAGTCTGCATGAAGAAAGAGGGTATGTATTCGATCGATATGAATCGAGCAATAAATGAAGATCAACGTGAATCGATCGAAACAGATTCAATGGAGGTTTCATGATATTTTGTCAACGATTTTTTGTCCGCGCACCTTTTTTGACCAGTAGTTTACGCCCACACGTAAAATAAGCAACGGTCCATTGACTTGGTCCAGGCGTTATATTTTAGTCGGTATGTAAAATTATATTGACAATATGGAAATGAGAAATTGAGAGAGAAGGAGGTGTTGTTATGGTTGCTCATTTTTTAAATGAAATGTTACTACTTTCGAATCATCTTTTTAAATTGTCATTGGTGGATATTTGGTTTTATTTCCATCCTTAAAATATTCGATGTACAATATACCTTATATATGTATAGGTACTTTTTTTATTTTTTTTAATTTTTTCTTTACGAAATTATTACTTCATTTTGAAAACATTTATACTTCTAAAACGTGACGAATATTTGTAAAACCTTTTCCAAGCAACATTAATCTCAATGAGCCGCAGTTGTGCCGACAGAAACTGCAAAAATGAATAAAAGAGGGGAAAAAACCAAGAAGTACGCAATCTTTAACTTTAACCCATTTGTACATCGATCTTTTAGAGTCAAATACGTCGAATTTTGAGCGTTTGGTTGCTCGTACACCTCGCTGCAGCACAATAAAAGCACAAACTGTAAAAAGGAAAATTAAAGTGCTTTGGAAATCATTAAATTTGACACGAAACCACCAATATTCAAAAAACACACATTATATTATTATTATCCTTTAATAAATTGATACATATTTTTTCCTCATCAATTTAAATGAGAATAATCAATGCAGAGTGTGCAAACATTTCAAAATCATGAGTTAAAAAACGCTGACTATGCGAGTATAAATATTAAAACCGAACAGAGCGGAGCAGCGGCGTGCTACCAGCGCGAGAGGCTCACTGGTGCCTACAAACCTAAGTGGATACTTCACGCATTGCACAATGCTTGAAGTATCTACTTAGGTTTGTAGGCGCCAATGCGCGTTTGCGCTGGCCGCCCGCTCGCCGTGCGGCGGCGGATAAAGCAACTATTTCACAACAGAGGTTGCACAGTATTATACGAAATTGAACGTATTAAGAATGACAGGCATCCTTTAAAAGTACAGATCTTTCCTCGCAAAATAAATCAAGATACTTATCGTGCGCTGAAAAAATCTAAGAGTCTTTAGCTGATGCAAATACAGAGGTTTATCCGGTTCAGGTATAAGAAAGTGGGAAAATCTTGAAAGATAATTAAGTCCTGTTACACTCTTTAGTGTAACAGGACACTACACCTCTTTGGT
Organism: Bemisia tabaci; assembly: GCF_001854935.1. Lineage (NCBI taxonomy): Eukaryota > Metazoa > Arthropoda > Insecta > Hemiptera > Aleyrodidae > Bemisia > Bemisia tabaci. The sequence continues at coordinate 301,529 of NW_017547102.1, read as the reverse complement.
GTAGTGAGTTTTAGTGAAACTCGCATTTACTATGAACAAATCCAATTGCGATATCTCGAGAATAGGTTTTAGCCAAAAATTTCATTTCTCGCAATTTTAAGTCTACATGTACCATAGACTGACCTGCTTTTGGCGTGCATTTTTGTTGCAATTCCCCCCCCCCTTCAAGACCACTGCGGCCTATTCACTTAGAGCGAATTTCGTTTTTTCGTACTAGAAGTTGGCAGTAAGTTAAAAACTTCAACCAAACCCACACGCAAAGATTCGCGTTATGGAACAGAACTCTGTCCCTCACTGTAAGCGAGCCTGCCTTACTTTGAAAAAAATGGGTCCTTGTTTGATTGATTGAAAAAAAAAAACCGCAAAAAAAGTGAGTTGCAAGGTGCATTTTGGATAGCGCCTACCCCTGCGGAAAGATTAGTTCCCTGGATGGAGACCTTTAACGGATGATCGTAATTTATGGTCTTTAATTCGTTGGTTTCGTCAAAGGTGGTCAACCGGCGCATACAAATGCAACCTTGCCGTTGCAATAAATAACGGGGGAGCGACGGCCCGGGAATTTCAATTAGCCCTCCACTGCGCCCCCCTTCTAGGTCCACATCTCAACGTTGCCAGATTCCGTGATGAAATCTGTAGATACTTGAATCGCGGTCAATCAAAATTTAACACCCAGTAAGAAAAAGTAACCGAAATTTTGTGTTAGTATGGGAAGAAGAACACAAAGTAACCTAAACGTGCAGTTAATATTTTTTGGTTAGTTTTTCTTTGGGTTACATTCACCAAGTCTTCGGATTCAATCGATCAAATCTTTGGGTTGAAAATTTGCAACATTGATAAAAAAATCAGGCGCGAAACGTCAGGATGTACCAGAGTAACCTAAATGTGCGATTAATCTTTTTTGGTTCGTTTTTCTTTGGATTACATTCACCAAGTCTTTGGGCTCCATTGACCAAATCTTTGGGTTGAACATTTGCAACCTGGTTATAAATCAGGCGCGAACCGTCAGAATGTAACCTGGATCCCATTGATGTTACTCCAATGCGGTATCCACTTGCAAGTCGCAACTGCACTGAGTGATGGTAAGAGCGACAAGATTACATTAGTTTAGCAGGACACTTTCTTCATCCACAAATGTCTCAGAGTAACCCACAGTTTTGGTCGATTTAACCATTAGCGCGCCATCTTTGCACAGACGATGAATATCCACCTAAAGAAAAGGTTTCCGCCTCACCCCATCCAAAAAAATAACCATTTTTCAATGTCTCAAACATGTTGATCAGAGTAAGCTACGGTTTCGGCCGATTTTACTGTTTGCGCAATATTCGCACGGACGATGAAAGTCCTCCCGAAGAAAAGTCTTCCGCAAAAAGAAGAGGGAAACAAACATTTTTCAATGTGTCAAACATGTTGCTCAGAGTAACCTACACTGGAAAAGAAACACATTGGATCTAGAGTCAGACTCTTAAAAACGTCGACAAGAAAAAGTACTCTTGATTCAATCAGAATCTAGCTTAAATCAAGAAACAAGCCTTATTAATTTAAGCGGATTTCGTTTTGATTCAAGCAAAATTCCGATTGAATTAAGAGTATTTTTTCTTGTCAATGTTTTCAAGAATCTGGACTCTAGATCCAATGTGTTTTTTTTTTTTCCAGTGTAAGGCCGATTTTACCATTTGCGCAATATTCGCACAGAGGACGAAAGTCCTCCAGAAGAGAAGTTTTCCGCAAAACCAAACCCATTTTTCGATTTCTAAAACATGTGAGATTTTAACACCCGCTGTTTTCTTTCTATCAAAAATGCTGGGTTTTCGGCACGACCCGGCAACAATGCCCGTTCGATTCATAATACGGAACATCAGCGGTTGTCGAAACCGCTTGCTCAGATAAGCGCCGCGGATAAATCCCGCGAAATCGATTTTTAACGATCGGAAAAGCGCCGGCAAATTTCGTCGCCCCTCCGACGTAAGGGCGTATCTCGATTCCCACGTGAGCCATGTTTTACATATGAAGCCATGCTTTCTAAAGGGCTCACCGCGGAAATAGAGATACGCCCCCACGTCAGAGGAGCGACGATTTGACCGCACTGTTGCGCTCCGTTGGTCACCATGGTTTTTCCGCATGTTCTTCGCGTTAGCGGTGAAAAAAGGGCGCTGCGATTTAGGCGTTCCTCGCACAAACGCCACACAAGCATCAGGATGCCGCAAAAATTTTGCAACTTAGTGCTTCATTCACGACTGAAAGATTCGAGTATGCTGGATCCCGGCGCACGGTGGATCGAGTCAATAGGTGATGTCGCGCATGATTTAAAAACTTTAAAAGCGCATATCTTCATTAATACGAAATGTTGATGTTTTAAAAGTTTTTCCATTGATTTTCCCGTGAAATTTTCTTTTAAGAGCATCCCTTAAAATTAAAATTGTGACGAGATAAACTAAAAAATTACAATTTTTTTCAAAAATTTCACTTCTTCCAAAGACCCGTTCCACCGCGCGACGTTTTTCCCGGAAACTTTTTTATTCTTGCTCAATGCTTTGTAACTTTAATTGGATCTCGTTGAGCAGAAAGGAACCAAGCCCTATCAGCTATTCCCAAAGTTGATGGGGCAATTTAATCTTTAGCGTCAGGATCTGTGTGCTTTCAGTGAATATTCTGCATGATAAGAAGAAAATTCCTAAAAATTTTCTAAGGAACCCGTACAAACGTCCTCTTGCAAAAAAGTGCATTGCCCAGTTAAATTTGGCAATAGCTGGTGTGGCTTGATTATTCTTTTCTACTGAACGCGGTCCAATTACAGCTTGTTTTGGTTGATAAAAAGCTCACCCACGGTTTTTTTTTGTCTAAATGTCGTAAATGAACCCTCGTACACAAGGTAAGGATTTTAACGCTGTAAAATATGTCTATATCTGAGTCGTGAAACACGTATCTTTCTTTGCGACGTTGCAGGTTTCTTGTCACATCTCATTTTTCAATAGAAAACCAATGATTATTATTTCCTGGAATTTTTTCTGCTTAATCTTCATCCTGTGTAAAATATTCTGTGAAAAGAAATGTCGAAACATCGGAATCGAACTAAGTGTTCTGCAACTGTAACCGAACACAACTACAAATTTTCTCGAAAGAACTTTGGAAACGCGCAAATATTTATTCGGCTCATTCCTCCTCATTGTGCAAAAAGCAAGGTTGCGTAAGTTGGAAGAAGCTGCGTGATGATGATATTTACTTCTGTTAATATATAGGCCAAACTAAATAATTAACTTTAATTTCCTCTCATTTGTATTAGGTTTCAAGCCACCTGTGTGAGCACAGAACGCATAAACCGAGATCTCACGAAACTTGCAACTTAGGACCTTGCCCGCCTTCGTGGGAAACAGGTCTCTGGTCTGGGGTAAGTTCAAAAGAAGAACGTAAGGACATTTCAATGTTGACGAATTTTTCCTAGTAAATTGCACTTTTATTGGCAGAAATTTCAAAAATTCTAACCGAAAATGTCACCAATTTTTACACTGATTTCGTACACAAATTAGAAAACTTTCGGACAAAAGTCGTACAGGTACTTTGTTGTGAAAAATTGAATTGTTCAAGGCAATTTTGCGATCTCGGAATAGAGTTACGTTCCTTCGCCCGGAGACCGACAAAATATGAAATTTCTGTCTAATGCACAGTCCGACCGCCCAATTAGACCAAAATGACCGAGGGTGCAAGACAAAATCAACATCAACCGACAGCCCCCGCAGTAGCTCGACTGTGCGTGTGACATCGGGTTTGCGAGAACGACACGGATTGATTTTTATTTGAACGCATTTAAATCAAAAGAAACTAAATCAATTGGACTGCATTTTGCAATTTGGAACTATAAATTCTGGCTCTTCTGGAAAAACACTTATGTGCATAGGGAAACTAATGGCACGAACGTTGTTTTTAAACCGAGCTAGAATTTATAGTTCCAAATTGCAAAACGTAGTCCAATTGTAACATGAGCTCTGTCATGCTTGTATTCCAATGAATCTCAGGGCTCAAGTCAGAATGAATATTGTTCCTTCGATTCAAATGCGTCCATTTGAGGGTAAAAATATACATTGATGCATTCCGCGCTATAGGTCTCTGGACGAGATACGAAATACTCTTTCGAAAAACAGACGTGAAACATCACGCAGGATAGAAAAAAGTGCATATTCAAAATGTCTACCCTAAAGATGGCCGCATAATATTTTCAAGAGTTAAATTTAAGAAAATCGTAATTTCTCCCATGTATTGTAAAGTCACGTGCTGAATCTGTGAAGCCATGCAAAACCTACTTGATTTCGCTTTGATCATCTACCATGGCATTTCCATTTACCTTTATTCTGATACATTTATCTCTTTATTTTAAAAATGGACCACTAGACAAGGTACGAATGTAAGCAATCTGATACATGTTCCTTGACCAGAATTTCACGTAGAACACGATTCGCACAACAAAAACTAATGAAACCAACTCCTAACGAAGATATTAACGTTTTTATTTCACATTGGCTACGAGGAATTTGAACTGCCCGCTCACAAGAAACTCAAAGCTCTACGTGAGTCAAATCGCGCACTACAACGGCTTCAGCAAGCTTCTCAAACGAGCAATGTTCATTTCCCAACATGTGTTGTTAAAACTATAAGCAATTCGCTATAGCTGAGCCGAAGCGTCAAAATTGAGGTTGCCAGATTTTTAAATCGCAGATACTGTCATGATAACGTTTAGCGCGCGATGCGAATTACGTAGAGCATTTAAGTTTTCATACGCGGGTGGTTTGAATTTACGCATCAAGAATCATTAAATATCTTCGTAAGGAGTTAATTTCGGTAATTTTCGTTGTGCGCATCGTGTTTTACGTGAAATTTTGGTTAAAAAACATGTATCAGAATGCTAAAATCCGTACCTTGTCTAGTGGTCCATTGGAGGGTCCTAACTTCGTTTCTCTGTACCGATAAACACTGTTTCTTACATTAAGAAGAGTTAGATTATTATATTAATTGAGTGTTAAGTGTTCATTACGTTAGTTTCAAGACTGATATGTGATTTTCTCTTTCAGTGTTCAAAATCCTGTGGCGAAGGTGTGCAAACTCGAGAGGTGACGTGTAAACCATCGGAGATCGACCCCTCTCTATCGTGTGATCCTCTAAGTAAACCTGTTCAGAGTAGACGATGCACAACTGGAATGCCATGCACAGGTACTTATTCCTCCAGCTCTGGTATTTGAGAGATTTTACCAATAAGGTAAAAACTCAGTAGCCCAAAGGCTGAAGTCAAAAAAATAGTTTTCTTTCCGGAGAAAACGCAAGAAAATATGTAAAAAAAACTGTAGGTACAGTCGCATCTAAGAATTTTTAAAAAATGGACGATCTTCAAGAAGGGCACTTAAGTATCGAGTCATAATATTTCAAACAAAGCGATTTTTTGTTTAGCAGGATTAATACAAAGGATTGGGTTCGATTTGCTGGCCTTAAAAATTGTCCTTTATGGTCCAAGACTCATGAATTGGTAAAAAAAAAAAAAAAATGTTTTCTTAATGTCAAGTTGCCAGGCACAACAAATTAGACGTTATACGATTATACATTTGCAACATATAAAAATTATCAACACTCTCTTCTTCTCTACGTTTCACAGAATCTGAGGATGAGAGTTATGCAGAGAAAGACTCGCAAGAATTGAGCTATCCCCTACTGAAAGCCACCGCAGAGAAACTTGTCAGTGAACTGAATGTGCCATCGGAATCAACGTAAGTGATCGATCGTATCGAAACCCTTTAGTATAACAAGTTTATTAGAGTTAGAAGAGAGGAATCTTTTCATTTATTTTAGTAAGTACGAATGGTGCTGATTAGAATTTGTGTGTCCGCGAATTATCAAAGGAGCCGAGTACATACTCAAAGGGTGGTCATGCTTCGTCATCGCCATCTGATGGAAAATAAGTCCAAGTCCCTATATGGATTAATTTTCTGAAGACCGAGCGATATAATCTATTTATCGATGTTCGATGTATTCATTTTTGGTAGGACATGCAACTTTTTTTTAATAAATAAGCCGACAGACTTATGTCCCTAGTCCACTGTCAAACATTATTTTATGTTGATGAATGGACAATTTTAGGCTTCAAGTTTCTTTAAACTATTGTCATAAACGTATGTGTGAGTTGGCTCATTCACCCATTGTTTTCATCATCAGGTTCATAGCGGAGGAATGGGGCCCCTGTTCTGTGACCTGCGGAGAAGGAGTCCGAACTCGTCAGGTCAACTGCAAAATTTTCCTCGATTTTTCAAGGACCGTCGCTCGATTGCCGGACAAACAATGCCAAGGACCCAAACCAAAAGATACTGAACGTTGCGTTGAGACACCGTGCTCCTTCTCAAACAGGTCGGTGAGCAATTTCATGACCAGTGCAATTGAAAAGATCGCTCGAACGCGATTCTGAACTATAGTGGAACGTTTGCCATTTATTGGCTCAATAAATGAGCTTAAATTTTTGCGACATAGTTTTTAGAAAACTGGAAAAAGTTAATCGTCGAGATCTTAATATTTAATATCTCGAACTAACTTGAAAAAAATCACATGGATGGATGGTGGTCACTTTTCGCGTGAATGGTCGCATTGCAAGATATAATTATTTAACAACTGGAATCAAAGATATAGAATATGGTTATTGACAGGAGACACACTCAGGTTACTCACAAATGACTTACAAGCGGCTCAGTTCATTTTCGTAACATTGAAGGGCGTAAATTTAAATTTTAAGCGAAGATTTCCAAGACACGAACATGAAATATCAAAACTAAGCTGTTATCTTCTTCAATCAGAAAATAAGAGATAATTAGGTGTATTGTAAATGAGAACTTCTATGCGAACAACACGCGCTCGAGGTATGTCCACTTTGCGTGTACAAAAAATTGAAGGCGCTCTAGATCTCCTTAAGCTTTAACGCCTGGATACAACTATACGTGCTCGAGGGATGCGCGCGTCACGTGTGACGTGGAGTTGATGCAACTATTTAAACTTGATGGATGTCCGTATCGCACCGACTGAAGTGCGTAACCGCGTATCTCCATTGCGGTGTTTCAAAATTTCCGTTCTTAATTTATCTCTTCCATGAGAAGCAATCCAAATTTACGACTTTAAATTTTGAACCAAATCTTCTGCTATCGAATACGAAAAATCATGGAGAATTTAAGTTTTATGTTGACCAGCTTCTCGAAAGAAAAATACAATTTCAAAGGAAGTCTGCAGCGTCGCAAATGGAGAAACGTCGTCTCTCATTTTGCCCAAAAATATGTATGTATAAAATTGAAGGCATTATGACTGGCCTCTCTCAACTTATATTCCTCTGTAACGATAAACAATGGGACGCGATTGCTACGGCGCCTTGATACAACTATACAACCTCGACGGATGTCCGTATTGCGTTCAAAAACTTGAAGGCGATTTGACTTCTTACGCATACTACCTGTAGTTGATTCGATCGACAAACGCGTTGGTTCGCGGTGACGGCAACTTGATGCAACTTTTTAAACTTGATGGCTGTCCGTATCGCTCCGACTGAAGTGCGAAACCACGTATCTCCATTGCGGTGTTTCAAAATGTCCGTTCTTAATTCATCTCTTCCATGAGATACAATCCAAAGACACAAAAAATTCTAACGCTGGATTTGTCATCGCATTTACTTATTCTCTTATACGATTATTCATTGACGGTGCATGTATTGGAGAGTTGTTGAACGGTTCTAAATGGAGTATATGTGTTGTTAAGCAAATCGTACAAATTTGTGTGTTTTTTTCCAGGGTGGAAACGGTGAGAGACGGATTTGCAGACTCGTACAAATCAGGGATGAGTTATAGTGATGTCAACATCAAGGTAGCGCCAGGATTTGCAGGAAAATCGACGTATTCTTGGCGAACAAACGGGTTCAACCAGTGCACCGCGTCATGCCTCGGAGGTAAATTTTAAGTCAAGGATCTCTTTAAACCTCTTTTAATCACAATGCAACACTGGAAAAAAAAACACATTGGATCTAGAGTCCAGACTCTCAAAAACATCGACAAGAAAAAGTACTCTTGTATCAATAAGAATTTAGCTTAAATCAAGAACCAAGCCTCTCAATTTAAGCGGATTTCGTTTTTACTCAGGCAAAAATCCGATTGAATCAAGAGTATTTTTCCTTGTCAATGTTTTCAAGAGTCAGGACTCTCCAATATGTTTTTTTTTTTTTTTTTTTTTTTTTTTTTTTTTTTTTTTTTTTTCTAGTGAACCCTATGGGTCTTCTTAGGGAAAAAAGCCTTGTAAAGAACGACTATTAATACGACCCTTAATCTAATTTTCCTAGATGGGTCACTGAACCTTGTGTTTTTTATTTAATACTCTGACAGCACCAGGTGAGTAGATTACGTGGTGATTAATTGCATCTATTTTTGGAGCCAAAATCCTGAACAAGCCCGCCATTAAAAAGCTCGTAGACCCGAAGGAATTTCAGACACCCCAAAATAGCGGGAAATTGATGGAAGTGATGGACAACGACGGTCAAATCGGTATCTCCTCTCTTTTCCCTCCGATGTTTGTTAAAGTAAAATGTATTTCAATGCGGATATTGTTACTTGTCAACTGCGGATAACATGAATGAGATTCAATTCTTTGAATCTGAGGCTATAGTTTCGACTTTCCAATTGCTTTCTTATACGAGGAGTAAATAGACGTTTAACAGAGCAAGTAGAAACTGCGTATATCTCGGTTTCTGCGTTATTTTTTCGCGTTTTTGAAGTGTACATTGTGTTCTACGCGTCATTTACCTTCGGGCTAATGTATCTGCAAGTCAAAATTCGTTCATGGATTAGTGACCAATTCCCCCTCTTCTACAGGGTAATTCAAAAGTCACGCACCACCGGCCATAACTTTAGTTTTGATTACGATATCGACTTGCGGTTTAAGACGTTTTTCTCTATATCGAGGGGGAAACTTTTTTAGGTTCTTTCCAGTTTTTGATCCCCTTGGGGGGAGGGCGGGGCGGGGGGCAACTAAAAAATTTCAAATGGCCTCCCCCCTCATGGCCCGTGGTGCGTGACTTTTGAATAACCCTGTATATCCTCCAGACCATACCTACCCAAGACCCTCCTTCGAGACCTTCCTCCTCTTCCTGTGCTGTCGTAGGTAACCTTCTCTTTGGTTTCCTCCAGGGATGCAGACGAGCTTGATCCAGTGCGTGCGGGACGAGGACGGGAAGGTGTCCTCGCCGTGGATGTGCGACTCGAACCAGCGGCCGGACGAGCTGACGCAGCTGTGCAACGTGCACCCTTGCCCGCCCCGGTGGAACGTCTCTGAGTGGTCGCCGTGCTCCCACCCGTGCGGCCTCGGCTCGCAGACCCGGACGGTGACCTGCATCCACGAGGTGACCCAGGGGCCCGGCAACACCCTCGTCGTGCCCCCCGACCGCTGCCCCCAGCCGCCCCCCGCCGGCACCCGCTCCTGCAACGTCCTCGACTGCCCCGTCAAGTGGCACACCTCTGAGTGGTCCCAAGTGAGTACATTACATGGATTGCATTTTGCAAAAAGGAACCAGAGGCATTGCAATGTTGCTAAGATTGTGCAACTTCTTCTGTCTTGGAAGAAAAGCCTGATAATCTATAACCAGTTTTTATGTCACTCGCCAAAAACTGTAAAAGGACAAAAATTATCATGTAAATTTCATATTTTTTCAGGATTTCAATAGTTGTATTCCAAAGGATGAAGTCGCACAATCTTCGCAACATTGCAATGCTCCTGGTTCCTCTTTGCAAAATGCAATCCACATACCCTCACACTAATTCCATTGGTATCTAGAGGCGGTGGCAATTTTTCACGTTGGCAACACTGTTTTACCTCCATTGGAATCCATTGAAAATATCGATTTCAAGTGGATTTTAGGCCTCACCAAGAATCGATAATTTAACATACATTTAAATGGAGGTAACACAGTGTTGTCAACGTTCAAGAATCGCCTCTCTCTAGAGGTGAGACTTTTGCTTTGGAAGGGACGTTAAGACACAGTATTAAACAAAGCCGTAACTAAGGGGACACTCATAGGTAATGATATAGGTATAAACGGAGGAAATAATCGTGTAAGCAACCGTAAGCACAGCCGTCATAGATAAAACAAAGATAGCAGAATCATGAAAGTATCGACAGCCATTATCAAAGTCAAAATTGGTCAAATAATTGGTTTTAGCTTTTCGCATGCCATCAAATCTCCCTAGTAAATTAAACGTACTGTCGTTAGAATGAGTGTGAAATCCGGCAATTGCCACTTTTTAGGTCTCTCTCTAGTTTAATGTCATTTTTTGACCTGGAAGCAAGGTATAGGTTCAAGGTGATTTTTGTGTTAATTTACATCTCTTACGCCGGAAATAACATCCAATCGTAGCGTAATGCCGTGGCTTGTGCCTTGTGCCATGGTCAAATAAAAACATTAAACTCAAAATAACTCTCAAGACGTTACTATTTTTAACTTTTATAACGAGATTTACGAGAGTCAAATCTCACTGTTAGATTTGATGAACACCCAACACCAATAATTTCAATTTATGTATAGCCCCTCTAACATAAATAAAAATGTGGGAGTTACAGATAATCACAGTAAGACCCTAGAGCAAGGCCAATTTTGGTCCTAAGGTGTGGCCGATTTTGGCATTTGATGACCCCCCTGGTTTAATTTTTATCAGTATTCAACCTTAAGTACTGACTCGTTAGGGATGATTTTTCACACGCAACTTTTTTACTCTCCAGTGTTCGAAGCCCTGCGGAGGGGGCAAGAAAACGCGGAAAGTGCAATGCAAGCAGGTGCTAGCGCAAAACCACATCCAGGACAAGCATGAGTCCCTATGTCCCTCGACGGAAAAGCCACCCGACTCCCGTCCCTGCAACACGAAGGAGTGTCCCAAGGAAACAACGCAGCCGATCATCGAGTCCTCCGACACGCCGTACAACCAGGCCAGCCCCTCCAAGAAGAAAGTCCAGTTCAAGATCGGCGGGCCCGCCGTCATTTTTCAGGGCACCACAGTCAAGATCAAGTGTCCCGTCAAGCGATTCGACAGGTGAGATACGCCTTTTCACTCGAGGGCCTTGTCTCCACGGGACGTTTTCATGGGATTTTTTCCAAGTTCGAATCGCAGGAAATGAAACTTCTGGGATTTTTCCCAGTTACCGTCTCCACGGGACAAGGCTCTTACGGTCCTGCGACTAGTTTACGCGGGAAGATAACTTAGGTAAAGTCGAGTATTTAACCGGGATTAAAATAATAATTGCACTCAATTGACAATTGGACTACATTTTGCAATTAGGAACTATAAATTCCGGCCCGGTTTAAAAACGACGTGTGTGCCATTAATTTCCCTATGCATTTAAGTGTTTCCTCAGATGAGTCAGAATTTATAGGTCCAAATTGCAAAATGCAGTCCAATCAGACACATTATTTTAACCAAACAAACATGAATAATGGAGTAATCAACAAAATATACCGCACAATTCGTTCACACTTCTTCTTCTTCTCTCAGTGGGTCCTAGGGGTACAAGTACCATACTTGGTACTGGGAAAAATATTGATTAACTCAATATTTTTCCCAACTTCGTAAGTGGGATTTTTCCCTGGGACAAATCTCGTGAAACGGCCCGTGGAGACAAGGCCTAGTATACTCTGCCGTGCTGAGGAACAGTGGCGTGGCGTGCTTTGCGATATATCGATTGATCTGCCATTTAAACCTATGAAAAAGGGTCGATAAACAGGGTGTTCGCAGCCAACACCTTAATAATCGATTCTTTACCATAGGTTTAAATGGCAGAACAATCGATACATCGCAATTCACGCCACGCCACTGCTGAGGAAGAACGTCGTCGTATGCTGCAGAGCTAAGGAAGAACACCGTATGAGCCTTCAGACGTTGCCAAGCTCCCTTCGATAAAAATCGAATTCACTGGAAATATTGTAAATATTTTTTTCCATAATTCTCAGACAGTTTTGTGCGGAATTTAATCTAAAATATCGGAAAATTTCAAAGAATAATGCGCATTGTGCATGAATGTCGTCAAAAATACATGTTTCTATCTACGGAAATTTTGCATCTCTCATGCTCATACGGCGTTCTTCCTTAGCACGGCAGTACAAACCTTCAGATGTTGCGAAATTTCTTTCGACAAATCACGTATTTTCGGGCAAATTTGTAAATATTTTCTTTCTGATTTTTAAGGTAACTTCATGAGGAATTAAATCTAAAAAGTTGGAGTTTCGCAAGGAAAAATGTTCAGCACGTTCTTCACTAAGTAATTTTATGATAGGAAATTTGGTAAAATTTGAATTATCATGCGACGGCTTTCCTTAACATGACAGCTTTGGCGCCGGAGAAGTATCTATTTTTTAATAAATGTGGCCAAATTTTCCCCACGAAAGTACTTATTTCTGAGAAATATTATGAGTGTTTTTTTTAAAACTTTCTAGATACACTAGGTTCAAATGCGAGTGAAATAATCCAAAAATTCTAATCAAAATATTCGAAAGTTTTTTGGAAAATGTACTTAATCAGAAAAAATTGAGAGGCATCTGAACGCATATTCGACGTTTTTCCAGAGTATAATTACCATGTTAAATTACAAAATACGGATAAGAGGTATTGCGATTTTTAAACGTTTGTATGTTAATCGCGCCTAGCTTTCATTTCTATCAAAATCATCGAATTTCTGTGACCTTTCGAATGACAATACCTACATGCAACTATTCGTGCTCGAAGGATGTCCTAATTGCATATACACAGAATTGAAGGAGCTTTTCAATTTGGCTTTACTAGTAGTGACGCGTTGTATGCAACTAATAGTTCTTAAAGTATGTTTACGTTGGATGCACACAAAACTTAGGCAATTTGCCTATCTTAATTAATAGTCCGATTTCATCTTCAACTACTCAGGGGATGTCTATGTTGCATACATAATTGCACTGTCCACCTTAAACGTCGGAATGTTGAGTAAACCGTGCAGCTTCGCTAAACTTATATACTGGGTACATTCAATGTTACAGTGTTACAATGTCACAATGTTACTAATGTTACAATGTTAATATCACGGGTACTTACTTGTTCGTAATAATGTAAGAAATTGAACCTAATTTAAAAGACATCAGAGTTTGGTGAAAATTCATACTTTTACATGAAATTGTTCGCGAAATATACTTACATAATTGGAAAATGATCATGTGAAGTCCATGCAGGACCACCACATTACCAAACTTATGTTCAGCGAATTCGTTATCATTTTAATTTGTTCTCCTTATAGGAAAAAAAAACAGAAATAGTTTATACTTCGAGTCCGTATCACACTAGATATTGATTTAAAAAAAACGAGTGCTCTTCATTTTGTTACTCAATTTTTGATTCCCAAGAATCTACTAGGGGATTATCAATATATTTTATCACAACTACTTCTGAGATCATGAAAATTTCCTGATTGATTGTTGCAGAGCGAAAATCAAATGGGCCAAGAATCACATAGTAATCAAAAACTTTACCACAAAATACCGGATCTCTAAGAAAGGCGCGCTTAGGATTAACTCTGTCGTTAATTCTGATGGTGGAATCTACACTTGCATTGGTGAGTTTTCATACATGTTCAACGCGCTTAAATTTCTTCGCTATGCAAATACATTTTTCTTGAAGGATTATGCATTTTAACAAAAAACCCTCATTTCCAAAAACACTTATTTACATCATTTTTGAACATTCACTGTGAAGTGAATACATGAAAAAGTAGTGGCAGGCTGTTGGGCGTCACCAGCGTAAAATTGCAAGATATTTGTACATGTATCTATTTCTCGAGGATGATGTGACGAAAATATCCACTGTTACAGAGGAGAGGAATCGGCAAATATTGGTATGAAAGGTTGGAGATTTTGATGGTACAGTGAGAAACATCAGGTTCGAATTTAAAAATAGCTTTAACCCCAGTTCTAAGTTTTCTTGACTGCTTGCTTGATCTTTTTAACTTTCTCGAAATTTTGACAAATGTTCTCTGATTCCAGCTGGGCTATCCTCAGCGGACACAACTCTCACGGTAAAACCTAAACCAGGCCAATTTCCAAGTTCTGAAGAACTAGATGGAAAAGTGCCTCTGGATGCAGGTAATTAAGGTCGTTTATTTTCTTTAAAGATAATTATACTCGTAGCTTATACCTCTGTTATTAGTTTGTAAAATGTATTATTTAGCTTTTTCTTTACTAGCCACATTGAGTTGCCGTGCTTACAAAGTACTAAGGAGTAATGTAAAAAAGATGATAACATAATAATATTCCAGTCATGCACCAATGTTTAATCATTTGCCCAATTGTAAATGGACACGGTAAAAGTTACTGACCGGGAACTGAATCCTATGGGATTAGCTTTGCTTCATGACGACTGATTAAAATGGTAGATATAATAGCCTGTACTGCAAATTAGTCGAATTTTTCGGAGGTACTTTCAACGCAATTCTTTGACTAAACAATTTAGTTCATTAACATTTGAACATCAATCTACATATACTCCAGTATCATCGTAAATGTTGACGATAATTCCAATAAAATTCATGTTTTAGTCTAAAATCGAAATGGTTTGAAGACACGGAATTATCCGCACTCTAGAGTCAATTTGATTTGTATTCCAGAATGTCACTTTCACTCTGATCAGTTAACGTGCACTTACAATATGGGCTGCGTTTTGAAATAAGGAACTACAATTCGACGGTGAAACTACCAAACCACGTATCTCGGTTTGCGACGTCGCAGACTTCCTGTCATACTTTATTTTTTAAATGAAAAACTACTTAACATCCAGTCTTGAAAATTTCTGTGATTTTTCCTCTTTGTGCGGAGAAAATTCCGTGAAACTTTCAAGGAATGATATTGATTTGGTCTACTTCAAAAAAATAAAATGTGAGCGTAGATTTTTAAACACCGCAAACGAGATACGCGGTTTGGTAGTTTCACCGTCGAATTTCTTGCTCATCCCTAGGAACACTTATCTGCATAGGGAATGGCACACATACGTTTTTGTACTGACCCAGAAATTGTAGTTTCGAATTGCAAAATGTAGTCCAATTGGATCTCATTTTGCAATACGGTACTACTTTTCCCAGCTCACTATAAAAACGACGTATTTACCATTAGTTTCCCGTTGGAGATAAGGGATTTTACGGGTAAGCCGGAAATTGTAGTTCCTAATCGCAAAATACAATCAAATTAATGAAAAGGCGATGTCTTTTTGCACTAAATCTCCCACGTACGCTTATTTTCTCCTGCAGGAATGAAAACAGGCGAAGAAATGGGGAAGAGTTCGGGTTTCGTGGATAATCCGAGCGATTCGGACTGGAGCCACGAGAACCCGACATCGGGTCAAACGACGGGCCACACGACTCACAGGAAGAAATCAAAACATGACCACACCTCTGCAACCGGAAACCCCTTCTCAAAATTGGTTAGTACATAGCATCCTGAATTAGGACAGTACTGTTTATCACGGAGAGCGATTCGCTTATTTTCACCGGTGTTGGACAACGCTGCCACGCTAAGGAAGAGCGCCGTATGAGCCTTCGGACGTTGACAAGATTCCTTCGATAAAAACCAAAATTACTGGGAAAATCCTGAATATTAGTCCTCCAATTTTTCAGAGAATTTTGTTCACAATTTAATCTAAAATATCTGAAAATTTCAAACAAAAATATGCAAAACTCTCTTCAAAAATTCACGTTTTATTCGGGGAAATGTTGCAACTCTCGAAGGTTCATACGGCGTTTTTCCTCAGCACGGCAGAACGGCAAGAGGGAATAAGCGCTGCGCGTAATTTCGATGACTGATAACATTTTCGCTTTTTTTCCTACCCCCGCGTTCAAGTCTCCGCGCGGCGAGGCGTGAATTGCGATGTATCGATTGATCTGCCATTTAAACCTATGGAGAAGAATTGATAAACAGGGTGTTTGTAACAAACATCTTAATAATCGATTCTTTACTATACCTTTAAATGGGGAAATATCGATAATCGATTGTTCACGCCAGTGACCGCCGGTCACTGGTCGGTGCGGAAAGCATATTAGCGCCTACAAGACTCTTGGAATACTTCACGCATTGCGCCAAACGCAGTGCGATCGCTGGTCGGCTTGAGTCGCATTTCGGCAATTCTACGTTTCTTGTCCTATTTGACCTGCAAAAAACTAAAGTTGGCCATGCTACATCATGTTAGATATTGTGCCCAGAGACTCGTCAATTTCAGCTAAAGTTGACTATTCGTTTGCCCGAAAAATCGAATTTTGGATTTACCATGTTTAGGCCTAATGTACTCACGGAAAATGTCAAAATTCGGAAAAATGTTACTCTTGCTTTTTTTTGGTAAAGTTATGGAGCACCTATTCTCGCTTGCCCGTTTCGATCCGAAAACTTTTCTAAAAAACGATCCACGCTAACGCCACGCCACCGAATGACTCTCATAACTATGCGACACAGATCGTCGCGCCGCACCATATCGCGCCGCGTCGGAATGAAATGCGTTTTTCGCCCGTCAAGCTGTTCTCTTTTTCTGAATTTCGTCCCTCAATTTGTCTCATAACTTTTTCCTTGGCCTTGATTATGAGATAAGAAGGTAATGATAAAATATATAAAAACACAAAACCGGAACTTTAACCATTTATTCATTTATTTTATTCGGTGACGTAGCAAAGTTTGAAGTTGGGAAACTAATAAACGGTTGAGTTATCTGATCTGAACGAATTGGCCCTCCTTTGACTTGTTTTTCTTGACCAAAATATTCCGTTATGTTGAATAAAATTTCATTCCCGGTCATGGAATGTTTTTACAATGCCAGTGAGAAGTTCATTACGACTAATTAGACAATAGATGGATCTTATTTATTATTTTGAACCGAAGATTCCCATCCTGCTCAATGAACATTTTTTCTCGTATTTTTACACGTGAATTTTAAAAATGTGGCGATTTATACCGTGAGAAAAAATTATCGGAATGAGTAACCGGGACTAAGAGATCTGCATTATGTAACCTATGGTTCGTAAATCGGGGTTTTATGTATTAGTAGCTTTACCCTCTGAAGATTTCTTCATATACCTTGTGAGATCCTATTTACTTATTACGCGCGTGAAAGACTGTGTATAAGATTAAATTAAAGCATTATTGTTTTAAACATACATGTATTTTAAAGAAACCGGATTCTTCTTTCACTTATTTTATGGGGAGCCAGACACCCTATCTTCCCAATGTTAACGTTTGTACCTTTTTCTCAGGATCTACTGAACAAAAATTACTTCTCTTTTTTTTGTTTTGAACTTTGAACCCCGCTGAACATTTTACCACGGGTTTTTTTTTTAAATTTAAAAATTTGAAATTTTTGTGAATTTTTGAAATTTGTTTGTTAGAAATCAAAGAATTTGGACCTTTGAAATCAAATTAAAATAAATCCAGCACGAAATTTTGGGAAAGCTCGTGTTAAAATGTGCAAGAGAGTGCAAGGATTAGAACAAAACAAATTTTTTGAAAATCGGTTCAGTAGATCCTGAGAAAAAGGTACATGAGTGCTGAAAAATGTAGTTTTCGGGAAATGAGGAATTAAAAAAAAACAGCAAAATCAGTTTTAGTGTAATTAGTAGTGTATTTAGTAAACCTTCCCTCACTAAACCGCGCGTAACTTCAAAACTACTCATCAGATCAAGTAAAACTTGGTCTGAAATTAAACGTGAGGAGTAAGAGATTAAGATTAGCCAGAAAATAAAAAAAAACAATTTTTTCAATTTTCAAGTGTCTGGCTCCCCTTAAAAGTGATAAAAATACATTCCTAATGCATTGACATTTTTCCCGTTGATTCATGCTGCTTCCATCAGGACCCTGGATCTGATATGAACGGTTTTTTAAACTCATCAGACCCTCCTAATTCTTCTATGAGTTCAGGAGGGTCGCGACCGGTACCTTTCCTCAACTTCTTATTCATTACTTTCCAGGTTAGTAAATTTAATTGCTCAGATTCTCTATGTTGTCACTTTATCCGTCACCTTGGAACACCAACACAAGAATACTATCTGATCGAATTGTCTTGCGGTCATTTGAACTCAATCATCAAATTGTATTTTTATATTGACGCTTGGACCCAGAACTATGTCATCGTAATCAAAAATTATCATCGCGCCTTTGCAAAAAAAATGTAAGCAGCCTAAGGAATATGTACTTTTTAAGGATACAAGGGAGTGGCTAATCGAATGGATTCACAGTAAGTTTTGAAAAAAGGGGCATGAAGAAAAAAAGTAAATATTGTATTTTCAAAAAAATTTGAGAGCTCCCAGAGATTTTTTTTTTTTTTTTTTTTTTTTTTGAGAGAGAAAGGGGGATACTACCGCTCCCTGCTTACTCCTTAGTACCGCCCATACGCAAAAGAAGAAAATTAATTAAATCATACATTTCACGGAAAACCGATAAATTTTCGCTCCTTTCCTTCACCTAGATAAAATTTATTTTCTGTGAGGCCCTAAAAAGGTCCAGCGCGATTTTCTCTGAATAACAGTGTGAAAAAAACTTCCGACCTATACTTTATTTAACAGAATTACATCTTTTAGAGTGTAATTGAATGGATTTCTTGCATTTCAAATTGTGCAGACTTTCTGGCCGTTTCAAAGCTTGACGAGTGGAAGCCAAATGGTAATGGAAGACCCCTCCGATTTCATCGACTTGGGGCCTGATGAAAAACTACCCTCTGAGCTGAGCAGTCAGTCTCCCGCAGATGATCTTTCGAGCCATGCGTTGATTTTAGGAAAAGGTATGATTTCAAATACATCAGCTTATTTTTGCCAACTGCTTGCAAGTTGTTTTTCTTTTGTTCTTATTAATTCACATGTTATTTTAAAAATTAAAACAAAGTCCTATCTAAGATCGTCTCTTATCTTACTAGAACAGAAAAGATCAGAGACGGATGCTTTTTCAAATTTTCTCAATTTAGAATTTAACTTGCCAAACTTTAAGGGATTTGGTATCTTTTAATTCAAAATGGCGTCCTCGAAAATCAACTGCAGACCAGAATCTAGCTAAGTAAGTTCCGTAAAACTGAGAGAGTCGCCGTTAACATAATCGCAACTTACTCAAAAGCGGTTATGAATTCAGAAAATTTTGCACGGATAAAATGAGTTTTCGTCGATAAACTGTGAATAATCAAAATCGAAGAAAAGTTACTTTATCCAATGGGCCATTAGAAAGGCGTAGAGCGTGGACGAGTGGAGCATGCGGATGTCCTCCAGGCTCTACGGCACTATATATCGAATATAGATGGATGCAGGTTTTTAACAGTGTACTCGGATGTGCCAAAGTATTCGGGGAAAATAGAAAAAAAAGTATTAGCTATATATTTTTTTGAGAGTCCAAACAGAGACGATACATTTTAGAGATTCTGCACTATCTTTTTACCTACACAGAAAAAAAATGGTGCTGACGACAAAACCTTCTGTTCACAGGGCTCCTGCAGTTTCTTCGAATTTTTCTGTTGTGAGAACAGAAAAATTCTGTAAGTGTAACAAAGAAACTGCAGGAGCCCTGTGAACAGAAGGTTTTGTCGTCAGCACCATCTATTTTTTTCCGTGCATGCGGTGTAAAAGTTACTCAAGGAAGCCAATTCCCTAATTCACTTGGGTATTGATGACTCAATGGGTCATCCCCGAAAAGTTTAGTATTACCCCAATTTTTAGATGATTCGGACATTGCCAATTAATTATGATAGTACCGCAACTAAAGTTGGGGTAGCACCGCAACAGTTGAGTTTATTTATACATACTTTTGCTGGGTACTACTTCCAATCTCGTAAACAAACAAATATCATCGTATGTTCGCAGGCGATCGCAAAGATGTCAAATTTGAATGGAACATCTCTGATTGGTCGACGTGTTCACAGTCTTGTGGAGGCAACGGCTTTCAGGTGAGTGTCATATTTTCTTTAGCAGAGGTACTAAAAATCGTCGGAGTTCTAATTCAGTTAACAGTAAATTTAGACAGCGCCAGACTAAACAGCAGCCCGTATCCAATTTTTCGGACTTCATGACCATCATGTCACCTCATTGCAAGTATAGCAACTCTTTTTTGTGCCAAATTGGCACAAAAACTAACTGGACCGCTAGTGACTATTCTTTGTGATACAAAAAACCGCGTCAACAACTTGTTCAGTTTCTGAATCAAAGTTGACAAAAACCGTCCTCCTCCAAAATAAACCATGTTAAGCAAAAATGAACCTGGCCACATTAAGTCTTGCTGGATTTTATAGGAAAACAAAAATTTGCAGGAGAATGGTTGCTCAGATTCTTTCGAACATTTCAGGTAATTTAAATCACGTCACGGAGGGAATTCTCGGAAATTTTCCAAACGAATCCACATTACTGTTCTCTTGTAAAAAAAAAGAGAAATAAATAAATTTTGCAATGCCTGATGCGACCTGGCTTCTTCCTGCTTGACGCGGTTCAAATTTTCCTCCGTGCAATAAGGTCATTTTTCTTGCGGGCGGTTCCGATTGAATCGGCACGTGCGAAAACGTCCGTTGTCTTACGCAGGATTTCATATGATTGCAGCGGTGTCTTTTGCCTCACGACACTGACGGATAAGATCGATGTCTTTAGTAAACGTTTAATTATATACTTGAGCGATGTTTTAACAAAATTGTCCTACATCAAACGTCTTAAACCATCTTGTGTCTCTAAGTTACAACGACATCGTCCTCTCGAATTCTGAAACACTGTATCGGACATCGGACGTTTTCGAACGTTCCAATTTATATAAGATTCGCGCCTCTCACTTCCAGTTGCGAAATTGTATAGCAGCATTCACTGGAAAAAAAAAAAAAAAAAATATTGAATTTGACACGGAACCACCTTTATTTTTCAAAACACACACTATATTCTCCTTTAACACATATTTTTTTAAATCAATTTAAATAAGAATAATCCATGCAGCATATGCAAACATTTGAAAATTATTAGTTGTGAACCGCTGACTCCGTGAGTTTAAATATTAGAACCAAAGACAGAGCGGAACGGAGCTTGCATGCCGGCGCAAAACGCGCACTGGTGCCTACAAACCTAACAGGGATACTTCACGCATTGCGCAAAACGCGCACTGACGCCTACAAACCTAACAGGGATACTTCACGCATTGCGCAATGCGTGAAGTATCCACTTAGGTTTGTAGGCGCCAGTGCGCGTTTTGCGCTGCGCTGGTCGGCCACCCGCCGCGCCGCAGCGTGCCATGGCGCACACTGGAAAAAAACACATTGGATCTAGATTCCAGACTCTTGAAAACATTGACAAGAAAAAATATTCTTGATTCAATCGGATTTTTGCTTGAATCAAAAGGAAATCCGCTTAAATTAAGAGGCTTGGTTCTTGATTTAAGCTAGATTCTGATTGAATCAAGAGTAATTTTTCTTGTCGATGATTTTAAGAGTCTGGACTCTAGATCCAATGTGTTTTTTTCCAGTGTTCAATCACTCTCCTTTCCCCCTTTTTTTCTCTTATTTTATTTAAAACAATTATTAATGTGTTTGAACTTGCAGATGCGGGGAGTACATTGTCTGGTGAGAGTAGGGAACACAAGTGAGAATGTCGGGAGCAACTTTTGCGAGGATGCTGGATTGGAAACACCGGAGACGATACAGAAATGCGGGACTGAAGACTGCCCTCGATGGCATCATGGAGAGTGGCAATCATGCGACAAAGCCCGATGTTTTACTTGGAACACTGGTAAATTCTTATACCTATTTTATAACATTCACTGGAAAAAAATACATTCGATCTAGAGTCCAAACTCTTGAAAACATTGACAAGAAAAATACTCTTGATTCAATCATATTTTTGCTTAAATCAAAAGTAAATCCGCTCAAATTAAGAGGTTTGGTTCTTGATTTAAGTAAAAATCCGATTGAATCAAGAGTATTTTTTCTTGTCGATGTTTTTAAGGGTCTGGACACTATATCCAATGTGTTTTTTTTCCCAGTGTTGTCTCTCAAAAGAACACGTAAAGTACGGTAAAAATAGAGAAAATATAAACTCTTAAGTGAGTGAGAAATTGGGGGTTTTCGTGTTCTCTGCTGCAAGCTTCCTACTCGCACACTCACCCAAAAAAAAAAAAAAAAAAAAAAAAAAAAAAAAAAAAAAAAAAAAAAAAAAAANAAAAAAAAAAAAAAAAAGTGTCTCTTTGAGTCGCCTCTGTCATCAAAGTAACTTACAGGCTGAGCATTTGAATTTTTCCCCAATGGCTCTTGTGTACGTTAATTTTGGATTTTCACCCCTCAAGTGAGCGATAAAAATTGTACGACCTCTTTTCTGGGTTTATTTTTTTACATATTCATCGGATTTTGCGTGAAAAGTTTAATGATGAAAGAGTATAAATTGTGATGGTCGTATGGTTGCCTTGCCTAGTGGTCTATTGCGAGTACCTAAATAAAACCTTATCTACTTTGAGTTACAATGTTAGCCTTGATTGTGGCGTCTGCCTCAAACTTTAGGAGCCTCATGGTTTTTGACACCCACAGATAACGTTACAATGTGCTTTTGAACTATGGTGGTGATGAAAGGGAAAGAGAAGGAGGCTAAGGATATTTTACACGGATTGGCATAAAATTTTGAATAAAAAAAAGATTAGTTCCCAAACTCAAAGAATCGAATCATTTCGAGTTTATTCTCCGGTTATTTATACTGAGCACAAAAAGGTAGGCGTCTTCAATTGCTCTAGGAAAAGTTGTCTAAGTGAGCGTCAATCTTCACAGTGGCTCCTAAGACAGCATTTTTCATATTTTAAGAGTTTAATACTTTTCAGCTATGCAAAGGCGAGAGGTGAAGTGTCTAGCCGGGAACGGTAGCGAAATAGCACTGACTTACTGTGACGAAGCCAGCAAGCCCATTTTAAGGAGAGAATGCTACAATGACGTGTGTAAAGGTGTCTGGAGAGTAGGCGAGTGGTCCGCGGTAAGTAAACCCAAAAAAACTAAGTCAACAGAGCACATTGTATGTCCCATTTTCATGGAGAACAAATTCCTAGAGCATCTAAGAGATCATTAGAATAAACCATTTTGTGCACAAGAACCAGAATTTTTATTAAAACAGTCAGAATCGTCGTATTAGAACGAAGCAAATCTCCTCCGATCATCAGAACCGCAAATTATTCTTCTTTCGCATTGAGTTTTTCTTCTCGATCTATCTAAATTTGCGTCTCTCCAAAACGCCTTCAAAAGGGAGGATATGCAATATCAGTCAGGCACAAACACCTATAGTTGCCTATATCAACTATTGAAGTTCTCAGCAATACTTGCTTTCGTTGCAAAATGGTAGATAATTAATTAAAACCTGAAGGATGATCCAAAATGTAGAATATCTGGAACAATGTATTTTAGAAAAAACTTTAATCCCTGAACTTAGAAGTGTGACTATCTACAGGCAAAAGGAACTACGTCCACGAGTATTCATGATTGAGTTATGGACACCAAATCCAGTAGGTTTAAATGGCAGATCAATCGATTTATCGCAATTCACGCCACGCCACTGGTTCTGATCACGCTCGATATTGTGTTTCAGTGTTCCGCAGCCTGCGACACTGCTGGAGTCAAGTACAGAATACTGCAATGCGTCTGGTACGGAACGAAAAAGCCCGCGGGCAATGCATGCAGGGGACTGCCACGGCCATCTGTTACCAAATCTTGCCAAGGGCCACCTTGTTCCCATTGTAAGTAATTATTACCACCTTAATAATGGGCTTTTAAGGTATAGTATATGGATAGTATAAGTATATTATATCCGTGTCAACCAACTCTGTTCATTAGAC
This sequence comes from Bemisia tabaci, assembly GCF_001854935.1. Lineage (NCBI taxonomy): Eukaryota > Metazoa > Arthropoda > Insecta > Hemiptera > Aleyrodidae > Bemisia > Bemisia tabaci. The sequence continues at coordinate 277,690 of NW_017547102.1, read as the reverse complement.
TTATGCATTATTCTTGATGGAAAAAGTACATAGTTCTTTTTTTTTTTTTTTTTTTTTTTTTTTTTTTTTTTTTTTTTTTTTTTTTTNTTTTTTTTTTTTTTTTTTTTACAAATTTTATCAGTGAAACCTACAAAATATACAACAACGATTTGAGTCCGCTACCGCACGTATATCGTTTGCTGTGTTTAAAAATTTCCACCTCACTTTATTTTTTTCAAAAAGAACAAATCGACATCTCTCCCTGAAGCGCAGCATATTCTTCACACGGGGAAGAAAAATCACAGCAATTTTCAGGAATTGCCGTTGAGTAGTTTTCCATTTAATAAACAGAGTGAAACGGAACCCTGCAACATTGTAAACCGAGAAACGAGGTTGCGGACTTACACCGTCGATATGTTCATTGTTTAGGCTGCATTAAAGCAATTAAGAGCTACTTTATGTGCCTCATCCGGAAATGCACCTATCTCCATAGAGTAGTCAACAGCACACATGTTGTTCTCAGCCGAAAATATTGCTTTCTTCCTGCGTAATTTCGTCCATTTATTCCTTTCGTTAACAATTATATCTTCTTACTTTTTTTTCAGAACCTCGTCGTTCATTTTGTTTAATGAACATTATTCTTTCTATAATAGACTTCTAATTTGCAGGAAAATGATGGCGCTATTTTTTATCCAATTTGAAACTAAAATTTCATCAAAATTTCTTCACCAAGTGTGACTTCGGTTGGATTTCATTTACGTGATAATGTACTGTTTTTTGATGATTTGCGGATAAAACATTCATTTTGTCATAGAGCCATTTTCCTACTTTTATTTAGAATATTTTATTACACGAAGAATCAGGTACCAGGACAGCAGTCTCCGAATCACATTATGAATTTAACGTAATCCTTGAAAGAACACAGATTTTTTGGTGGCGGGATGACACCTTTTGATTTATTATTTTCGTGTAAAGAATTTGAATTTTCCTTTTCAGTTGAGAACTGCCGGGACGAGAGCAAGTATTGTCTGAACGTGCGAACGCTGAACATGTGCCGGATGTACCCCTACCAAATTCAGTGTTGTCAATCTTGCAGACAAATCACGATGGCCGACCGTTTTTAAGACTTATTATTTGTTAATGCCAAATGGTGTAAATATCTGAATTAAGCTGTAAAGTAGCAATATTAATTTAAGGTCATCAATTGGAAACCATTATTGAGAAAGTTATTACTTTTTTATTAGTTCGATGTTATCGCTGATCGTATACCGCTTTACAGGACTGCAGGAATTCACACAAGATTATACCGAATATTCTAAGATTCTAAGAATTTTTTCGCAATGGATAATCATGACTTATTTGAAGTCAAAATTTACGGATTGTTATGTTTAAGAACTGAGTCTACTACTACTTTTAGGACCATGTTTCTCTCCGAAAGGACGAATAAGTCTCAAGGTGATGAAGGCGCAAACGCATTTACTTTAGTAAAAAACATTTAAACTTGTATATTTTTCCACGCTGCAGTCTCTGTCAAAATATTTTATAAGGGGAAATTCTATGGAAAGCATCCGTGTACCATTAAAAACAACCAATACTTCAAGATATCATTTAATAATAATGAGGAGGTTTCCCCATTAAGTGATGTGAACATTACCATAAAAAGGGAAGAATCAATGGCTCATAATAATACCGAGTAATTTTCTGGCTGATTTTGAACGTTTCTAAAGCGCACAGTGCGTATCCAGTCCATTTGACGATTATAATTGAATTCAGCCTCCGGAGAGGCGGACGTCAGAGACGTGTCGTGTTTTGCGATTAATCGATTGATCTGCCGACTAAACCAAAGGAAAAGATTGATTACGAGGGTGTTTGCAACAAAAATCTTAATATTCGATTCTTAAACATAGCCTCAAATGCGAAAATATCTAAACTCCTCGTCAAACCAACCGCAGATAATAATGCATGGATGCTCTCACATATACCCAAGATCTCGTAAATACTTACTCTCGTAAAGCGAAAATTAAATATTCAAATACTAAAATTGCAATACATATAATATCTGTTCGCTGCAATTTTCATGATATAAGCGATACTATTCTATGGTTGATCAATTTGTTGTTATTAAATTCATTGATAAGTAAGAAATAAAGTACAATTGTTTCAATTCTGCGTTTTTTATATCACACCCATCAAATGACCTTACCGCCTTTACGCTTTTGAAGTACAGTTACGGTTTGAACGGTGAAACTCTCAAAACACGTGTATCGTTTCGTGTGTTTAATAATCTTTGCTTCCATTTTATTTTCTTGACGGAGAACATATCAACCTGTTTCTTGAAGCTTTCTCAGAATTTCTTTGCACAAAGAGGGAAAATCACGAACGTTTAAAAAATTGATGTTGAGCGGTTTTCCATTTAAAAAATGAAATATGGTAGGAAGTCTGCAACCTCGCATTCCGATACACGTGGTTTGGTAGTTTTACCCCCAATCCCTGGTAAAAATTGGCGATAAGAGCTCCGTTTCAAAATACCATAGGAATTCTTATAGCCGGCTAAAGAAGGCTACAGAAAATCATATAGCTGGCTGTAGAATGCGTAGGAAATCATACGGCCGGGCTATACGAAGCGATAAAAAATTATGCAGCCGGGCTATAGTTCCTATCGCCGGGCTTTACACTTTATCGCCTGGCTGTTGCTTTTTTGCCATCGATTATAAAAGGCTATAAGAAATTGTGTAGAAATTTGTGTGCTTTGGAAATCATTAAGTTTGATACGGAACCACCTTAATATTTACAAAACACACGTTATATTTTCCTATAATACATATTTTTTTTCATCAATTAAAACGAGAATAATCCATACAGGATGTGCAAACATTTCAAAATCATGAATTGAACAACGCTGACTCCGCCCGATTAAATATTAGAGCCTAACACAAAGCGGAGCGGCGACGCACTGGCGCCTACAAACCTAACACGGATACTTCACGCATTGCGCAATGCGTGAAGTATCCCTGTTAGGTTTGTAGGCGCCAATGCGCGTTTGGCGCTGGCTGCCCGCCTGCCGCACCGCAGCGTGCCACGGCGCTTGAAGCAACTATTTCACACCAGAGGTATTGCACAGTATCATACGAAATTGAAGGCGCTCCAACATATTAGGAATGGCAGACATCCTTCAAAAATACGGAGCTTTCCTCGCAAAATAAATCAAGATACTACGGCCCAAAAAGAGAGCGGTAGTCCAAAAACTCACTAAGTCCTAGCATCCGTAATTAGTGACGTTTAGCATACACTGTGTTCAGACGTTGTGTTCATGACGAATTCCTTGATTTTCTTGCAGAAAAAATAGAGCCCGCCAAATGATTTCGCAATCGTTGATGTAGTAGAGGTCAGGCTGATTTTTTTGGATGTCGTCCAGAAAATTCTTTGAGAGTACTTCAGTTAAAATAAACAAGAATACTGATTAGCTGTATGAGGTTGATTTATTAAACTGTTCATATTTAGGATAATACAAAAATAAATTTACAAATGATTTTTGCTCATGACTTTACCAAGATCATACGACCCTAGGCAAGTGTGAACCGGGTTTGAGATGAGTTCGACGGGGCGTATTTTTCGGAGGGATTGGAATGAGTTTTAGGATCTGGTTGTGCAATGTCCAGGAGTTCCGCCTGGCTGATCATGTTGCAAGCAAAACGTGGTGCAGCAATTGCCCATGGATCCGTCCGCCTGGCATGGAGCTCCGTCAGGAAGACAATTGCCTTGAGCCATCGAGCCGGCGATCATCCAGAGAGTAGCAACGGCGAAAATGAACCAAGCCAAGTACTTATGCATGATGTGGTTGGTTTTGGGGTTTTCACCTGCAACAAAAGTACAAGTGCGCATATTTGAAAAAAAGGAGGAAGAAAATCAACGTTGAAACTACTAATTATTAATTAAAAATACTGAATAATTAATTAAAAATATCCACGCTCCTAGTTCTTTTTTTTTTTTTTTTTTTTTTTTTTTTTTTTTAAGAGGAAGAACGAGCCAATATTATTCTCACACGGATTCATACCGATTATTCACATTATTTTGTTGTCCAATATCACTGATAGTATGAATAAAAATCATTTTCTTATTTCCTGATTTGTATTTTCTTTTTTTTCCTTTTATGACTAAAAATATTTTATTTAAATGAATACTGAATTAATACATTGTATATCTATCCTAGTTTTCAAAAAGTCTTCTTCTGACACGGGAGAAAAATCAGGGAAGTTTTCAAGGACTGAAGTTGAGTAATTTTCCGTATTAAAAATTAAGTAAGGCAGAAAGTCTGAAACGTCGCAAACCGAGATACGAGGTCTGCTAGTTTCACTGTCGAAATACTTCAAAGCTAAGCAGCACAGTCCAACAAAATATTGAGATAATGTTACAGTATGCAAACAAAAATTCAATGTCTCACCGAGAAATGATAGGAATATTTGTGGACCATTTGGTCAATAAACGCCAGGTTGTGAGTTAAATGTGTTTACGGTGGGGAGGGGGGTTAAAATTTCAAATTTTATCGAGGAAACTATCTCGGATTGTCCTCTAGAGGGAACATTCGGTATTAAAATCCCATTCCCAGAGGAGGTACACTTTGGGGGGCCCACACCACGAACTGCACATCTGGGCCCGAAAATCTTAAATTCAGCCCTGATTCTATTTTAAATTCAGCCCTGATTCTATTTTTATCGATTGAAGTGATTCGATCGTAATGCAACAATTGACCTACAGGCAGAGTCTTTATCAATGGCCAAAGTGCGTAACGACGCATCTAAATCGCGGTGTTTCAAAATTTCCGCTTCTACCTTATTTTTTCGAAAAAAGACAAGTCATTTTCATAGCCTGAAAGTTTTACAGAATATTCTCCTAGCCGAGAAGAAAAATTGAGGAAGTTTTCAAGAAATTACGATGACTAGAATTCCACAGAGAACAAGTATATCGTGGGAAGTTTGAAACGTCACAAACGGAGATACGTGATGTCCAGTAGCGTGCCGTGCTTTGCGATATATCGATTGATCTCCCATTTAAAACTATCGAAAAATATCTATTAATAGTGTGTTCACAATGGACACCTTACTAATCGATTCTTCGCCATAGCTTCAAATAGGGAGATATCGATGTATCGCAAAGCACGCCACGCTACTGGTGATGTCACACTTTAGCTACCGATATACACCTTTAGACAGGGTCGAAACTGGAGAATCACAAGACATGTCGCTTTTGCGAAAGTTCATGCAAAACACGCCGGGCGTATGGAAAAATTGGAAAATTAACTCGTTAAGTGAATCAAACATAGGATTTTTACAAAACGAATTTTTCAATTGGCCATTTAGTATCAAACAAGAGGTTAATCTCAAAGTTTATGTGATAAGGTGCTAGAAATCAAAAATGCTATTTAACGCTATACGGAGCTAATGGAGGGGCTCTATTCTCATTTGATACAGACCGATTTAATTGAAGTTAGCGATGTACTTAAACATGAAATGAAATTCTTAGTTACTTACAGTAGAATTGTCTATTGGTGAACTTGAGAAGAACGATAAGCTTTGGTCGTCTGCAGTGAGCACCGGTAGTATATATACTATTGCATTTAGATCGAATTAAAAAGGGAACGGAGAAAAAATGCCAAGATCTGGGATTTCCTGCAAAGTATCAAACTGTAGCGGGATACAATCGATAAAAAATCCGCAAAGGATACAGAATACAGGGAAAACCGGGGCACAAAACCAGCGATGGTGTGCAGTTGTTCGGAAGATGCACAAATTCTGCATTTCCTTGCTGCAATAATGTCCGCATAATCTATTCTGCCGTGTTAAGGAAAAACGCCGTATGAGCCTTCAGATGTTGCCATATTTCCTCGGTGAAGGTCAAATTTATCAGGAAAATTATGAGTATTTTTTTTTTCAAAATTTGCAGGCAATTTTGTTTGCGATTTAATCAGCTAAAATATCTGGAAACCTCAGGGAAAGCTATGCAAAACTTCCCTTGCAAATACCCGTTTTATTCGATAAAATATGGCAACTCTCGAATGCTCATAGGGCGTTTTTCTTTAGCGCGGTAGTAACGGTGGTCGGACGGATATCACTTATTTTTCACCACGATATGGCAACGCGGGGGGAATCGCGACGACCGCGGTCGTTAATTGAACTTTCGTAATGTGCAATTTTGTTATCATTTGTGATTTTGTTTCCCTACGTGCGGTTTTCCGTCTCCGATTAGTGTCAATAATAAAGAGGCGAACTATGATTAATATTAATTTCAAGAGTCGCGTGGATAAGATCGCGTTACAGATGCCGTCTTTTCCTCCTCTTCTTGGATGCACGTCAGTGGCGTAGCGTGCTTTGCGTTGCATCGATTGATCTGCCATTAAAACCAATGGGAGAGGATCAATAAACAGCATGTTCGCAACGAACGCCTTGACAATCGAGTCTTAATCACAGCTTTGAAGCTGTGATAAAGACTCGATTGATTATTTGAATAAGGAAATATCGATTATCGATCATTAACGTCTCGCCACAGATGCACCTCTGGACGCATTTGACGCATCTGGAGGTGAAGTTCGCACCAGACAGCTTGTGATTAGAGTATGTCGTGCAGTTATTCCGTACTTCGTTCCCCACGCGGCTCTATCATTATATTAAAATATAGCATAAGAGAAGGTACATACGAGTTGAAGTACTTTGTTACATGTTTCCTCCTCAAAATGGATCACTAGATAAGGTAAAACTTTAAGCATTCTGATATATGTTTCTTAAGCAGAATCTCACGTAAAACACGATTCTTGTATTGAAAATTTCTAAAAGAAACTCCTAACTAAGATATTAACATTTTTTCTACATTTGTTATGATGGGAAAGAATAGCCTGTCCCGAGAAACAAAATACTCTATATGGATCAAATCGCGACTCACAACAATTTTGGCAGGCCTCTCAATTTAGCATTGTTCCTTTCCCACCCTTTATACTGTTCCAAAAGTAAACAATTTGCTATAGCTGAGCCAAAGTGTCAAAATGAGGATGCCATATTCTCATGTCGCCAAGACTGCCACGGTAACGTTTGGTGTGCGATTTGACTCACGTAGACCATTGTGTATTCATTAGCGGGAGGTTTGAATCTACGCGTCAAAAAATATTAAATATCTTCGTTCGTTAAATAATTTCAGTAATTTTTATTGCGCAAATCGCGTTTTACAGGAAATTTTGGTTAAGAACCATGCATCAGAATGCTTAACTTTGTACCTTGTCTGGTGGTCTGTTGTACGTAAAAAATGTTTTAAAACGGGTGGTAAAAATCAATTCTTAGAGTAGATTCAAAGGATTTACAATGGGCCACCAGGTAATGTCTAAATTAGAGAAAAACGGCATCTACATTCTTAGCAAAATCTTAGGTAGAGAACTATTTTTGTACCCAACGGGAAGTTTAGGAATGAAATCCTGACCGAGGTATTAACAAGTATTTTAACACAGATTCAAATGAAAGTTTGATCATAAAAATGACGTCATTTGTGTTTTACCATTCAACCAATGTTGATGATGAACATTTACTTCTTGTTTAAGAGTAAATTTTGAAGAGAGAGTATGTTCTACAGTGCTTTAATTCATACCTAGTCTAGAAGCCCATTAATTGTCATTAGTGAACCGGGAAATACACAAATGACGTTATTAGTGTGCTCTGTGTACTTCAATAAGTAACAAGTGTTTATACAAATACATTTCGCTAAAGGGTTGATTTCCAAAAATCAACCGTTGCTTGAGTTATTGCTTTCTACGTAAAAGTTTGGTGTGAAAATATAGAATGTGATGTGGCGCATTTAAGGGGACAGTTTCAACTGTTCATAAGCTTTAATGCAACTGTAAGTACATGTGTGTGATCATTCACTGGATAAAAAAAACACATTGGATCTAGAGTCCAGACTCTTAAAAGCATCGACAAGAAAAAGTACTCTTGATTCAATCAGAATCTAGCTTAAATCAAGAACCAAGCCTCTCAATTTAAGCTACTTTCGTTTTGATTCAAGCAAAAATCCGATTGATACAAGAGTATTTTTTCTTGTCAATGTTTTCAAGAGTCTGGACTCTAGATCCAATGTGTTTTTTTTTTTCTAATGATGTACAAAAATTACGCTAAACGCTATTAGGTACGGATGCCAGGACTTGGAGAGTTTTTGAACTTTCGCTCTCATTTTGTGCCGTAGTATATTGATTTATTTTGCAAGGAATGCACCGTACTCTTAGAGGATGCCTGCCATTCTTAATAAGCTGAACCGCCTTCAAGTTCGTATGATACTGTACAACACCATTTGTTGTGAAATAGTTGCTTGAGGCGCCGCGCCGTGGCACGCTGCGACGCAGCAGGCGGGCGGACATGGGCGCCTACAAACCTAAGTGGATACTTTCAAGCATAGCGCAATGCGTGAAGTATCCATGTTAGGTTTGTAGGCGTCTGTGCGTGTTGCGCGCCGGCAGCACGCCGCTCCGCCCAGTGTTGGGCTCTAATACTTAAATTCGCGAAGTCAGCGATTTTCAGCTCATGACTTTGAAATGTTTGCACACTTTGCTTGGATTATTCTCATTTAAAGTAATTAAAACAAATATGTATTGAAGGAAAATATAATGTGCGTTTTTTAAATTTAAAGGTTGCTCCGTGTCAAATTTAATGATTTCCAAAGCGTTTTAATTTTTTATTTTATATTTTGTGCTTTTACTGTGATGTACATGTGTATCTTCTACACATCACACATCTACACATCAGTGTATTTTCTTCGGAAAATACACTAAAAATGCTCCGACCTCTCGTTCTGCTTTTAATTGAATCACGAAATACAAAAAGGGCACATGTCCAGAAAACCAGATTGTTCAGGAGACACAAAAAACTGTTTATTTCGTGGTAGATATTTTTTGGAAAGTCGTTGTGTTTAAAAAAATATCTACCACGAAATAAACAGTTTTTCGTGTCTCCTGAACAATTTGGTTTTCTGGACATGTGCCCTTTTTGTATTTAGTGATTCAATTGAACTTCATTACATTCTGTAATTTTTACAGAGAGGGTCATTTAATTTTTTTTTTCAATATTCTACAAATTATATATTCTATGGTCATTATTATTATTTTCATTGAATTTAGAACCCAAAATTTCAAACATAATTTACCCTTTATTTTTTCCGTACTTCAATTCTAATTTTCAGCTTAAATCGTCTTAAAAAAAATTAAGTTTTCAATTTTTAAAAACTCACTCAGGCAAATTCCGATGCACATTTCCTCACTGATTTGAAATAAAAGACTAATAGTACATATTTTGAGGCGTTAAATCGTTAGCACCTTTTCCTTATACTCACTGAAACTACCTGAGCCAAGAAACGAGTGTTTTTGACCATTTTTGACTTTTAATGTTTATGAATGTTTCTTACCGTTTTTTACAGTTTTTCACTGTTTTGCACGAATCTATTCATTTACTTATTGTGAGCTCCAAAGAACCCGTGGAGCTTATCAAACCAGGAAATGGAACTTGACGGCTCGTTTCCAAGGGAACCAGCTTCATTTCAGTCCGATCGAAGAACCTCCGATTTTTCAAGTCACACAAGAATTTTAAATTGAAACTTATCGAGACTTTTTTAACCGCAGGTTTCCTTATAACTCATCAAAGTGCCTCCCTGGCGATATTGAGGCGAACAACCCAAAATGGAGATGTTGCATGTGTGAGGAGTTTGCGATTTGACTGTTGATTCTTGTGTAAAAGCTCGCGAGAAACACGATGGTGCGACTGGTTTTCTCTGAAATCGACTCCCAAGCTCATTAAAAGCTCTCAAGTTGAGGCCAAAATAGAGGAGATATTCCACGCTATCCCGAGAGTCCACCTCTACATCAAGACAAACTCTCCATGCAAAGATAAGGAGCAAATACATTAGCAGTGATGCCGTGTTTTCAATTTTAGAGTCCCCAAATAAAGTGGCAGCCCTGTCAATGTATTTGCACCCTATATTTGCATGGAGAGTTTGACTTGATGTAGAGGTGGACTCTCAGGATAGCGTGGGATATCCCCTCCATTTTGGTCTCAACTTGAGAGCTTTTCTTGAGCTAGGGAGTTGATTTCAGAGAAAACCAGTAGCATCATCGTGTTTCTCGCGAACTTTTACATAAGAAATGTTTATTGTAATGTTAAATGTAATTTTACGTTCAAATCGCAAATTCCTCACACATGCAACATCTCCATTGTCTGATAAAAGTATTTCAACCAGCCGGGACAGGCGATGTGGAGTCGGAGTTCCCATAGAGGAAAAACACGAAAGTTTTCAAGAATTGACGTTGAGTGGTTTTACACTTAAAAAATAAAGTATGGCTGGAAGTCTACAACGTCGCAAACCGAGATACGTGATCTGGTAGTTTCGCACACCGTTGATATGAAAACTATCAATATCGGTGTTCTGGCGCTCATGCCACTAAAAAACATAATATTTTGCACAGTCAAAAAAAAATCAATTTTTGGTTGGCCTTAATTTATTCATTAATCGAAATGTAAAAGTATTATATACAAATTGTCACATATTGAAGGAACAAGGGTGTGAGCAAAAGAACTCAGGAGAAATATGTGTAACATGGTTTTAAACTTAGTAAGTTTCAGATGGGTTGAGGATCCATATCGGAGGAGGTAATGATCAGCAGGGGAGCGTTTAAGATTTGTAAGTGCAGGTTCCAGGAGTTGCGTGTAATCCCGGTTCAACGAATTGTAAGCAGAACCCAGAGCAACAGTTGCCGATGGATCCATCTGATTGGCAGTCGGCGCCGTCTGAGAGGCAATTCGATTGGGCGCCGGCGATCATGAAGGCGGCCACTAAGGCGAAGACGAAGAATACAAACAGCTTGTGCATGATGTGGTTGGTTTTGGCTTGGAACCTGAAATCAAAAGTAAAAATAGAGAAAAACTTAAGAAATGCAAACATATGAGTAAAATATCAATGGCCAAAACGCGAAATCAGTCAACTTGTCAATGTAATTTCTTAAAAATGCTAATTACATTGGGGAAAAACTCATCCAGAGTAAAATTTCGCTCTTCAGATTGTGTACGTTCAAAAAACACTTAAAGCCACTTCTGCATTTTTACCATTATAATGAGTATGCCGGTTTTACAGAGACAAACACTGATGGCAATGGGGATGTTGCATGTGTGAGGAATTTGCGATTTGACCATTGATTCTTATGTAAAAGTTCGCAAGAAACACGATGGTGCCACTGGTTTTCTCTGAAATCAACTCCCAAGCTCAAAAAAAGCTTTCAAGTTGAGGCCAAAATGGAGGGATATCCCACGCTATCCTGAGAGTCCACCTCTACATCAAGACAAACTCTCCATGCAAAGATAGGGAGTAAATACATTAGCAATGTTGCCGTGTTTTCAGTTTTAGAGTCCCCAAATAAAGTGGCGCAGCCCTGTCGATGTATTCATTCCCTATATTTGCATGGAGAGTTTGACTTGATGTAGAGGTGGACTCTCAGGATAGCGTGGAATATCCCCTCCATTTTGGCCTCAACTTGAGAGTTTTTTTTGAGCTCGAGAGTTGATTTCAGAGAAAACCAGTGGCACCATCGTGTTTCTCGCGAACTTTTACATAAGAATCAATAGTCAAATCGCAAATTCCTCACACATGCAACATCTCCATTACTGAATTCAACATCTATGTCTGAAATTTTCTAAAAACTTATAATTTTAAATGTCTCTTAAAAGCCAATAAAAATGAAAAAGGAGCTATCCAAGAGCCGATTGGCAACACTGAAAGGGGACATTATAAACTGCGCGGCGCGTGCGGTTGATTAATCCGAGGTCATCACCTGAGATACAGCCGCCTCTCGGACTAAAGAACGTATCTCCAGATTGAAGAAGTCTCGAAAGCCTGGAGTTATATGGATAGTAGGGCTCGTCTCAAAATTGAGTTACGCTCTTACATCAGAGGAGTGGCAATAATATATGTAGAGCCCCTCAAAATCGCACTAAATCGTTAGTTCAATATGATTATTATTGTGGGTTCAGCTTCAAAATCGACTAAAATTAATTTTTTTTCATTTTTATTCAGTATTTAGATCATATGATAATATTTATTAATAGCATGTAAGTTATTAACTTGACGAATTCAATCCAAATCAGCCTGATTGCATGCGTCTCATGTCGCCTAATTTCCTCTTTGTCTCTTTATTTTTTTTAAACAGAGAATGATACTGCTAAATTTTTAAAAATTTCTGTAAATTTACTCCAGATTGTGAAGAATAAGTACACACACAGTTTCAAGTTTCAGTATCACTTAATTCTCTGTTTAAAATATAAAACATCAGGGAAGATTAGGCAAAATAAATTTCAGTCGGGCCAATTCAGGTAAATTCGGTACACTTGTATTTTCTTCTTTTTTTTAGCTTCAGTATTTTTTCCACCGTAACCTATAAATTTTCAGTGGTCTTCGTCATGAAAACGGTGTTGATTTCATATTGGAAAATAATTTAACTCATGTTTTTCTGAAATGAACACGTACTTTGTAACGAGATCACAGATGCACTTTTTTCAACATCCTTAAAGCGGACTTTTATCTTAATACTAATTAAATAAGTAGAATTTGAAAGATTAATCAAACGGATATTCATTTAAATTTAAAAATCATAGATCCTGAAGATCCTGAAGATCTCGTAAGAAGATTGACTCGTCTTCTTTATCATCAAAATAAAAAGGTTCAATGATGACTGAGCCTAACGCCAAAAATACAAAATGTTGCTGGACATCGGTGTTATATCTTTGAGCTTCCACGTGACTCGGAGGGACCGATTATTTTAAAAAAAGCAAAGGTGGATACAGCGATACTTTAATTTGCTATAAATAAAATAAATAAAATTAAATATTATGAAAGTTTTGGGACGAAAAAAATCTTTTCTACACAGACTGATTTCAGAAAAGGGCCCCTCCTTCTGCAGCACAGAGCCAATTTTTAGAAACTCAAAAATGAGCACTGTAAAAGCTACCATTAGCGTCACAGAGCGCACGGAAGCGCTATGAGAGTGACTTAGCAGTTGTAGTAAAATCTATCATTCCCTTAATTCTTAGGAACCAGAAACGGAAGCGACGGAGAAGGGTCAAAAAATAAAACTTTCAAAACATCACTAAAAGCACAAGTACTCACAGCAAATTAGTAGAGAAAGCTTCGGAAGAACGAGCAACTTTGAATCTCTGAGGAGAGTGCTAATAGTATTTATAAGATTATTTTTCGACGGAGTGGAAGAAGAAACAGGGAAAAAAAAACTATGGGGAATGTTGATTGGGGAATTATTTTACGGGACCAAATCGGAACAATCTGCAAGATAAGCGAAAAAAACTAGGGGAAACCCAGAGTGTAAATCCCAGTATGCTCGAGGTGTTGCAGGGGACGGAGTTGGAGAGATGCGCGAAATTCGAATGTAAAATGTAGCGCAGTTCAGCGACATTGTTGGGAAATCCCGATGCAAAGAGCATCGGTCGCGCTGAATTGGGTTTTTATTTTATTTCCTCTTGATTGTTTATTTACATTTTTTGCTCGAGCAATAGACTTGATACGGTCGTTATCCAAGAGGATAAAAAAATCGGTGGGGAAAATCGTGACGTCTCTTTCCCAATATTTTTTTTCTCTGGCGTAGCTCCCTCCTTACTTACAGGCAGTATTCGGTGTTAAACATCAGTGAGCGATGATTTAGGTTTTAGCTTGCTGGCTAACATTCGTACGGCTTAAAATTGTTTTTTCATCATCACCACGAAAGTTTAGTTGTTCCTGCGCGACTTATTTTAGTCGTGTCCTACGCAATGCGACGCTGAAAAAACAACTATGGTTGAAATAGGTGGTTTAATATCAAATGATTCTATCTATGGTTCTAATCTATGGTTTAATATCAAAATAAAGGTGATCCATGTGAACTCTTAAGTAGTGGTATAGCCATAAGCAATAATAGTGGTATTTATACCTTAACCCATTAAATAATAATTTTACAAAAGTGGCCATGAAAGTACCAACTTAATGATAAAAATACTACTATTCATGGTTATGACTACTTTTAATTAAGAGTTCATTTGGAACATCACTTATATGGTTGTTCAATCAGTTTTTTCTAGTGCAGGAGTAGGAATCTAAGTGAGAACTATCCCATTTCCGGCAATATTCCCAGAAATATCCGTCTGAAACCCTATTTTTCCAGGAATAACTTGACAGAGAATTTTTCATAAACGAACATCAATACGGTAATTATACTGGTAGGCCACCGGCGATGTTGTGGTGAATTCTCGTTCCCATTCCTGGTACATGTTTTTTTTTTTTTTTTTTTTTTTTTTTTTTTTTTTTTTTTTGGAAAACTGGCCGTATTGACAATGTAAGATACCAAGCAGCTAATCACACATAGAATCAGTTAGAATATAGACTCAGTTTCCAAGTATAGCACATGTTGCAATTACATAGTTCCATTGTAAAATGATTGCTTCCGTATCAATTTGATTCGTATGTTGCCTATCTACTATTTGAAGGGGATTTTCTTACTGACATGCTTTGCGGTGGATTTGGAATACGTTACAATATTTTTTCTTTTCATTGGAAATTGTCTATCTTTTGCTGCTTGAAACTCATCTTAATGATGTTTTAAAATCGGTTTTTATCGACCAAATTTAATTATGTAAAAATATTGCAATCGCATTGTGAAAAATTGCTATCTTATCGCATTCAATAATATGAAGTATATAATTTACAACTTTAATTACACTGTTCTACATGGGTTATGGTCATTTTGGTGTTATTTTAAAGTCAATCGTCGAATATAATACGTCAAATAGTCAAATTTGACTAGGTCTCCTCTTCAGAAATGAAAAATCGTACTATTATTTTCTATTGGGTAACTGAGCACTAAATCAATGCCATAATGCACTGAATTTTCTTTGAAAAGCTTACAGGTAATGCAGTTTACAGAGAGGAAGAAAGTGACGGGATATTTCTTGCTGAATGCAACTCTCAAATGTCACCCGGCGATTTATTTGCTACCAACTGCCAATTGCCTCTCTTTTTTGAGAGAAGTGATGACCTTTTCAACGAGCAGTTTACACAATGTCTTTGAGTTTACAATTTTGCCGGTGGCTCAATGTATAGAGTCCTGGTTAATATCCAGCCTTCAAAAACTATAATGCAGCCAAATCCATACTTAAAACAAACTAATTATTTTACAAAAAATCAAAATCGGGAATTTCCCGCTAGTTGATCACGTACTTCCCGCTAGTTGATCACGTACATTAGAGATCTTCATTTAGACCGTCTATGTGGCTTGAAGGTTGACCTCTGACGTCCCTACGTTGAACTCGACCACTGCTCATTTTGAGATGACAAGCTCGTTTGGGAGGCATAATTTAATCGACAAAATTTATCGTGTCTAGTCAAAAAATTCTGGACTGAGGGCTTCCTTGTTTTTGTCCGTTATTCAAACTGTTCTTTTTGGCACTTTTCCTTATTCTTCTTGATCATTTGGACTTAATGCTATAAAGAACTACCTATATCACACGCTAAATCCTATGCACATAGTTCCTTTTAGCATAAATACATTGATTTATGATTTTGTCGATCAAGCTGCAAAGGTATAAGAACCGTTGTTCTCTTCGTGCTGATTCAAAGTTGCTCCTCCCAATTTCCTCTGAAGATTCGTCTGTGAGTTAATAATCCTCGTTTTTAAATGCATGTTCGTGCCAAGGTTTACCAGGCACCGCTATAGTGTAGGCTTGCGTTAATTTATTAAACATTGTAGAGCTTTCCTTCGCTTCAAATTTAGAGTAAACTAACTCAGTCTATATTAATTTTGTGATGTTCTTTTTTCTTTCAAATCGTGCCATTTATTTTTACCAACAATATAGACGACATTAATACGAAGTTCTTACTTATGACCTTTCATTGAACTGAACGTCATAATGAATTTCAATTTTTGCACTATTTCTTTTTAAATCTCATAGAAGGATTATTTTTTGGGAAAAGTGTTCTTTAAATGCAAGAGGTGGACATTGCTGAAACAACGATAAGAGATCACAAAATTATTTATTATTAATACGCGCAACGCGCATAAAGTAATCATAACATGCACTGATAAATTTTATCTGTTGGTTTTTATATTATCTTCAAGGGAGCCCTCCCTCCTCCGCGTCCACAACACTTCTCACAGATAGATGTTATACTTTGCATGACATTTTTTGAAGGAATTTTTCAAAAAGGGCCAAAAATTTCTCTAAAAGGTGCATAATTAATCATCCATAAAACAAAGTCCGATGGAATAGGATCCGTGCGACAGAGGTTCTTCCGTAATTTTGGGGTTTACTATGGGTATTATTATCGTATTTTTGTAGACGAAAGAACATTACTGCATTTTAACTTCCCTTACTTTCCACCCGCAGACTTCATTTTCCTGGAAAATTGTTTGGAGTTAAATAGTATAAATATCTTGAAAGCAGTCTTGTTCATTTCTGGCCACACAAGAGTGATCGGAGAGTTGTATTCTATTTAAAAAATTGTGAGGCGCGAACGTGTGCATTAATACACTCTACTTTTTTTCCTCTATGCCTTCGTTTTATTTTTTTTGGAACTGCGAACGCCAAACTTTCATGTCTTGACATGACTTGACGAGATAAATTTTGACATATTCAGCACTGAGATTCTCTTTTCCCATGGATAGTCACACATCGGTGTTGTAACTACCGAGCAACGTATCGCGGTTAATGGCGTTACAGATACACTGCTGTGCACATTTTACCATTTACGAAGTGTTGTATTTACCAGCTTGTTTCCCTTCTGCATTGAAATTTTCAGCTTTATGCTGAATTTTTAGCGCACGTTGGCAAAAAACTTCAACATACTAAAAAAAGTTCATGCACACTTGGGGTTTCCCTTTTAGCTGCAGGCTGTGCCTTTGCACTCGCTGCTGTAATTTATGCTGACCCAATTTCCATTTATCGATGTTAATTTTGAGTGGTAATCCCAGGAATTAATTTCCTCATTCAGGAGTTTTTCCCGCTTTGTTCGGTCCCAAACTCCTTCAAAAGATAGGTGTGCATTTATACCACTGACAGTTAGCAGAGAGAATTCAATCTGTGCTGTGCTCTATACCATCTTCCTTTGCAATTAAACCGTAAGTACTAATTCCTTTGATACCCGCAGAGCCACACTGCTGTGCTGAGCCGTATGAGCATTCAGACACTGCCAATTTTTTTCTGTTGAAAAAAGAATTTTCAAAGCAATCTGTGAATATTTTTTCTCCAATTGTTTAGAAAATTTTACTCGCAATCAGATCTAGTTATCTGAAAATTTCAAGAGGAAATATTCATAACTCTCCTTCAAAGTAAACACTTTATTGGAGGACATTTGGTGAATGTCAAAGGAATACGTAGAAACGTTCTCTTGTAAAAAATGAAATTCGTCGTCTCCCGCACGAAGGAACGTAACTCCAATCCAAGGTTGCCAAATTGACTCCAACAATTAATTTATTTTACAAAAATGTAAGTGTGCAATTTATATCCAAATTTGTCTGATTTTTGCATGAAATCGGAGGAAAAATCAGTGAAATTTTCAGTTAGAAATGCCCAATACTTTTCTGGTTAAAATGCAATTTACGAAAGGAAATTTGGCAACATTGAAATTTAGTTACGTTCTTTCGTGCGGAAAACGACGAATTGCCCAGTTTTTGGAAATAGCTGATGTGGCTTGTTTCCTTTCTGCTGAACGCGGTCCAATCAATTAACGGGAGAAAGTCTTATTTTGATCCATGAAACACGTTTTCGTAGTCTGACGATGATCTAACCCCAGTAGCGATTCTTGAAAATGGCAACTTTTTTTTCCTCTTCTTAAACTTATGTGAAATAATCAATTCTTGAGGAGGCAGCTTGCCTCGCCAAATATATGATATTTTTAATGTAAATGGAGGAAAAACAGCGTTGCCAACTTTCAAAAATCGCCACCATCTAACCCCGGGCCCGGAACACATATTTGCACTACTCTGCCGTGCTAAGGAAAAACGCCGTATGAACATTCGAGAGTTGCCAAATTTTCCTTGATAAAACGTGTATTTTTGACGACATTTGTGCACATTTTTCTTTGAAATTTCTAGATGTTTAAGATAAAATTGCGTACGAAATCGTCTGAAAATTTTGAAAAATGAAAAAAAAAATACTTACGATTTTCCCTGTAAATTCGGTTTTTATCGAGGAAAATTTGGCAACGTCTGAAGGCTCATACGGCGCTCTTCCTTAGTATGGCAGTACTACATTAAATACTCTGATTCTACTTTCTTGTTCCAGGTCAGAATTCCGAATTCGAAGCTTCAGTGACCTCGACTGAAAATCAGCTCTCCGCATCCGTTCAAAATGGTGAAAAACGTGAACTCGATGTTGTTGTTGGTCTGCGTCACGTTTTTGGTGATCGTTTCGTCCCCGCAGAACGCGGCCCAAGGAGATGTCCTCATCGGAAGTTGCGTCTTCGGTGGCGTGAACTACACATCCGACTGCAATGGAGAGTGCAAGAGACGAGGACATAAAGGAGGCCATTGTGGGAGCTTTTTGAATGTTAATTGCTGGTGCGAATAAGCGTGAAATTTAACCTGTCAAGATAATCTGATGCAATCCGACCTATCGGAGTCTAGAGACGCTCCTTAAATGGACGTAATTCTGCCAAACGGAGCTATGTGCATTAAAACA
This sequence comes from Bemisia tabaci, assembly GCF_001854935.1. Lineage (NCBI taxonomy): Eukaryota > Metazoa > Arthropoda > Insecta > Hemiptera > Aleyrodidae > Bemisia > Bemisia tabaci. The sequence goes on along the minus strand of NW_017547102.1, from coordinate 258,986 downwards.
TGAGCCCTGAGTCTCATAAGGATATGTGCATGACGGGGCTCACGTCATGAAGCACATAGTTTCGTTTGGCAGAAATACGTCCAATCAGTGATAAAAAACAATCTATTTTGGTAATTTTTCTATAACTAGGGGCTAAGCCTCCTGACCACTTCGCAGTCCAGATCCCCACTCCCCCCCCCCTCCCCGAAGCGCTGCGCGTCTCAGGCGTTATGCGTTACACGTGTCTCTTAAAATTTTATATTATAGAGTAAGATGAATAGTAAGATAAGTCAGTGCCCACCAGTGTAATGATTGAAATGACTATAATTCCTGCTTGATTGAAAGTTCACTGAAGTTTACAAGTATTATCAATGTGAATTGAAATTTATAGGCATTTTATATTTTATTAATGTGCACCGTGTATTCTTGAAGTACAAACCATGAGACTGATTCAGTGTTTTTCATTTTTTACGTGCGTTATTATCCATGTTCTTTTCCCGAATTGCATCGTCACTCTTTTAGCCTGCCTAGAGTTGAATGGAGAAAACTTTGTGGCTTAGAATTTTTTGGGAAGTCTAATACAATAACAGGCCTCATCCTCTCAGTGCAATTCGATTGAAAACACCTAGCATAAAATTAGAGTAAAAACAAACTATACATACATACACAAAGTCGCTTTTATAGCGCCGCCTCGCGCTCTGCGACGCCCAATCGCCATTGCCCCCTATCCTCCCAGAGATCATCAGGCAATTGGCACCTTCTGATCTCCTCCTCCAAAAACAAACTATAACGGTTAAAAATACAAACATTTGACTTGCTCATAAATTTATGTAGCATGGGCTATTTTTTGTTTTGTATTGTTTTTCAAAGGAAGCGAAGAGAACGGAGGGTCTTGTGCAGTAGCGTGGCGTGTTTTGCGATACATCGATTGATCGGCCATTTAAACCTATGGAAAAGTATCGATCAACAGGGTGTTCGCAGCGAACACCTTAATGATCGATTATTTATAGGTACCACAGCTTCAAATGGGGAAATATCGATAGCACGCCACGCCACTGGTCTTGTGATTTGTAGACTGATGTCATGTGAAAATTCGTGAGATTATATTCGTTAAATATCTTATAATAACATTATATGAATAACATTCAATAAAATATCGAAGGGGGGAAAACATTACATTTGAGCAAATCTTAAGATTGGCTCATATGCAATCTTAAATTTACTCAAATTCATTAAATCTTTTTGGCAATCCACAAAGAGATATTCAGAAGGCTATATCGTTAAATTTTAATGCAAGTTTTTCGTTTATCGTATGGAGTTGGTAAGATATGATGATTTATTACTTTGTGGATTACCAAAAGAGTCTGCTCAAGATTAATTTTTGATGATTGAATTGCTAAAAGCTAATTTAATTTAATTTAATTGTTTTATAATCTACAAAGTATAGCGTTTTTCAAACCCCCAATGTATTCCCTATTAAGTTTTAATAGCTTTAATTTAAGCTTTAGATAGGAGAAAGAAACTATTAAAGTATTGAGTTTTCAGCCGCGATTTAGTGGAAGCTAAACTGTAAATTCAGGCCATGCTTGTTATTAAAACGGTGTGCAGCAGAAGTGCATTTTTATTTAAAAATTACCCTCAGATTATATTCCTTCAGTATTTTCTATCTTTATTCACTGTGCTGATGAAGGTCATTGTCATGGCCGTTACGGCTGCCATTGTCACCATATAATGGTGATTTTTGAATAAACATGTATTTAACTTGCATACTGTTTTATTGTAAAGCATACCACTGAATCACTAAAAGCTCAAACTTTGTTTTTTTTCAATTATGAGTAGCCTAAAACCAAATAATTTCAATTGGAGAAACAGCCTATTAGCAATGAAATTTTGATTTGTGCTCAACGCAACTAACCAATCGCAAACTGAGGAAACAATAATTGCGCACATGTAGGGGGCTTGGAGGACAAGGCGCATAAGTGCAGTTTTTTTTTTTAAAAAAAACTGAGTTAATAATGACTTCAAGTGAAACTATAGTCTTACTGCAAATTTTGCAAAAAATTCGCTTCCAAATTGCAATTTTTAAGCATCAAAAAGTAGGTTAGAACTTTCTCTCCGCCATAAGGATCCATGTAATTCCGATCCTTAAAACACGTATTTCTCGAAATAGCAAAAACTGCACTGACACGCCTTATCCTCCAAGCCCCACATGTGATTTGGTCAACTACACCTATCCTAGTGAGGTTGAGGTAGTCACGGCCGACAAGATGCGAACAGGTTGATACTGCAACTCCGACTGCTCATCTAGCGTTCAAGTTCAAGGCGAGAACTAGAAACCGTTAATCATGAAATTTTTTCAATGTCACGTGAGAAAAATTTCGGTGGAATGACGTTGAGTCGGACGCATTTAAACAAAATCAGTCGAAATACATCAGCAGTTCTCTGATTTCCTCTCTTTGCTGGAATAAAAAACACATTGGATCTAGAGTCTAGACTATTAAAAACATCGACAAGAGGAATTACTCTTAATTCAATCAGAATCAAGCTTAAATCAAGAACCAAGCCTCTCAATTTAAGCGGATTTCGTTTTGATTCAAGCAAAAATCCGATTGAATCAAGAGTATTTTTTCTTGTCAATGTTTTCAAGAGTCTGGACTCTAGATCCAATGTGTTTTTTTTTTTCTAATGATGTACAAAAATTATGCTAAACGTTATTAAATACGGATGCTAGGACTTGGTGAGTTTTTGAACTTTCGCTCTCATTTTGTGCCGTAATATATTGATTTATTTTGCAAGGAAAGCTCCGTACTCTTAAAGGATGCCTGCCATTCTTAATATGCTGGAGCGCCTTCAAGTTCGTATGATACTGTAGAACACATTTGTTGTGAAATTGTTGCTTGAGGCGCCGCGCCGTGGCACGCTACGACGCGGCAGGCGGGCGCATTGGCGCCTACAAACCTAAGTGGATACTTCAAGCATAGCGCAATGCGTGAAGTATCCATGTTAGGTTTGTAGGCGTCTGTGCGCGTTGCGCGCCGGCAGCAAGCCGCTCCGTCCAGTGTTGGGCTCTAATACTTAAACTACTCGCGATCCAATGTGTTTTTTTTTTTTTTTTTTTCAGTGTTATGGCTAATCAACATTCTGACTTAAAATTTTGTTAGGATACTCTTTATAATCCACAAGAAGTATTCATCTCTTTAACTTCACTTATAAACAAATAGCTGATGCCACTCATGATTTATTAGCACCTTTAAGACGATTGAGCCAGTAAACTCGGCCGAGAGAAGGTAAAACGGCGTATGAACCATCGGAGGTTGCCAAATTTCTTAAGATAAATTAAGATTTTTTCGGAAAACGTGTGAATTGTTTCCTTTGATTTTTTTTTTTTAGGAAATTTTACTCGCGATCTAGTCCACTTATCTAATAATTTCTATGAGAAAAATGTTTTGTAGGGAAGAAGTCGGCTCACTTTCCAAACGGCGTCCTTCTTTAGCAAGGCAGCACTATTTACTGTCAACTTTTTAAAAGTTCAATTTCAAATGTGCATTTGTTCCTGTGCATTTAACACTTTAATTTTTGATTTTAATTCAATGTGTCTAAGGATAGTAGGGAACATCCATTAGCATCAAACCCAGAAAAAGTCGCTTATAGATATTGCGGATATCTCAAGGAGCTCTTAAATGAGAAAAAAATGGGCCGATCAAGCACAGAATGCCCTTTACTCTCTCGTATAAAATTATACGGAACGGTCTCATTAGTTGAATAGACAGTCAGAAGAACGCTGGGCAGCTTAGATTTGACGTCAGTTGAACTTATAACTCCTTCACTCGCTCTGCGACATACATGGAAACGTTACATAATCTTATTGGGCCTGCTTATGCCAAAAGGAACTATGTTGCACACAAGCCCTATGCACGTAGTTCCTTTTAGCATAAATACGAACAATTTTTCTCGTCTGTCCAACGAATTCCCGGCTCGGGACTTTCCACCTCAATCCCACGCACTTACTGAAGAGTTTGCTCTTTTCCATTCTTCCGCACCCTCTAGTTTTTTCATAACTCCGTCAGAAGAGTTGCAAGGGTATATTACCGCGCCGCTCATCGCATTGAGTCAAAGCTGTTCGTTCCTCTCGCTCATTCTGACGATTCTGTGAGTACACACGTCATATTTTCTGATTGCATGTTATTACACCTCAGTTCTTCATGTAAGGCAAAGAGGGTGGGGTAAAGGATGGGATTAAGAGTCAACCTGGTTGACGAAACTTTAGACTGTCGGGTGAAGTTTTTTTCTTGAAAAAAGATATTTTATCTTAATAAAACGTAGATACTAAAAGAATATGTCTTCGTTTATCTACGTCGTAATTCAAGAATAAATTCAAAAATATCTACGTGATTTAAATATACTAAATTAATTTTATTAAATACACAAAGTAACATTAGATAATAAAATCAGTATCTACAAAACAGGAATTATAAAATTTTCTGTCTTTTTCTTAGAAATATTAAAACATATAATTTGCTGATTTAATTACTTAACATTCTTTATTTCGCGTCAATTTTCTGATTGCATGTTATTATACCTCAGTTCTTCATGTAAGGCAAAGAGGGTGGGGTAAAGAATGGGATTAAAAGTCAACCTGGTTCTTGACCCACCGAGACTTTAGACTGTCGGGTGAAGTTTTTTTCTTGAAAAAAAGATATTTTGTCTTAATAAAACGTAACTACTGAAAGAATATGTCTTCGTATATCTACGTGATTTAAATATACTAAATTAATTTTATTAAATATACAAAGTAACATTAGATAATAAAATCATTATCTAAAAAACAGGAATTATAAAATTTTCTCTCTTTTTTTAGAAATATTAAAACATATAATTTGCTGATTTAATTACTTAACATTCTTCATTTCGCACTCCATTCACGCTTTCATTCATTCCTTGCAGATTTCTACCTAGAAAGTAAATCTTGATGGGAGTTCGAAGGTCTCTTATTCATTTTTAACCTTTTCACTGAAATTGTACTATCGAAGAGGTTTAAAGCCTCTTCATGAACATGTTTTTCTAGTCGACATTCGTAACTCCTCGTTGTGAGTGAAAGCAATTACATTCGTGGTAGCATTTACGATGCACTGTGGTGCATAAAAAAGTATCAATAGTGAATACCATTTCGCAGCTCGGTGTTTCACAATTTTGATATAGCTGCATCGATGCTGCATCGATAGCTGTGGATTATGTCTTTTGCCCACCATTAAGATATTTTACTGGAATAAATTTGTAAATTTACCCAAAAACGTAATTAAAGAACTGCGTGTCCAAACGTTGGATCCCAAAACGCGTCTGTCATGCCGACTCTTCATGATGAGTAGTTGTCGAGACACCGTGCCCATGCAAATTTCAGGGGGAAAGAGCAGAACATATTATAATTTATACTAATAGTAGCTGTGGTGGTGCAGTAGCTTATTTGGAATCAGAGCAATTAGTTGAATCTATTTAACGTCCAAAAATTCGGATCTCAGTTTTAATACATTGGAGAAAATTTGAGAAAATCGAAAAACAAATTACAGCCTGCAAATCTATAGCTCAGTGGCTTTCATTTAAAAAAAATCAGGCAAATCGGTGCGGTAGTTCTCTCAAATTTAACGTCCAAAGATTCGGAACTTTGTGTTTTAATTCATACTAATATATTCACCAGACCTTTTATTATTCTATTATTATTCTATTATTATCCTATTAGTTTCGCTATTGCACCCAAGAAATCATACACGTATATTTAGACTTGGGATATTACAGATTTCTTGTCGCTTCATTTTTTTCGAAAGATGACCGGTCATCGCTTTCCTTCCAAATTCTGTGCGATTCATCAGGATTGCTCTTTTATAAATTTCACACTTACGTCAAAATTAGTTTTCCCAAAGGAAACAACAAAAAAATCCAAGCATGGGACGAATCATCAAAATATGTCGAGGAAAGCACTACAAAGCATACTGAAATATCTAATTTTTTGCAATTTTGAGGGTCGGCAATGTTGTGATACATTTAGATAATGCTTTTCTCTGAAAATTGACAATGTCGCGATAAAAATCAGTACTAGTAGTTCACTTAATCGGCAAAATAGGCAAGGCTGGAACTATGCGACTGCGTGCAAAAAACAATCGAATCCTCAATTTGTGACGGATACTGAACTGATGTCATTATAACGCCTGGATGCAAGTATTCGTGATCCATGGATGTTCGTGTTGCATATTCACGGAAATGAAGGCGGTTTGACTTTTGACACTATCCGCCTAACCGCAGCGGTGCGGTGCTCAAATGGAGCGGTCAGTGAGAGAAGTCATACCAAATGTAGAAACATGAAATGCTCATATCGATGATAATACGGAACGTAGAGGCTTTAGAAGTGGATTCATTTTTTTCCTGGTAAAATTTCCTCCAAGAGGCATCCCATACCATTTGAAATTTGAGGAAATTAACTTCATAATTTGCAGTTTTAGTCTAAAATTTCGGGTCTCGCCTCTCTGCGACCTATTTTATTGAGAGGCGAGCTTAACTGCATCTAAAATGGGAGAGTGTCATCAATTTTTTATTTACACATCGATGGAAAAAAACCCGTTCTCAATAGACAGGGAATGTGATCGGTTGAGATAAAAATTAAGTTCAAAGCTTGGCACTCCGTAGAAATCAGCTAGAATGTCACTGAAGGTTTATGATAGAGTTTATGATCTGTAAATCTTCCACCGGAGCCAAACACTGTCATTTTTATCTAGAAAATACAGCGATTGATATCTACAAAAAAAGCATTTGGTGAAACAGCACATAGTTGTGAAAACGGACCTGAAATAGGCAGTTTAAGTTCCACTTTTGAATACACGCCCTCGTCATTTTTTGAGCAGGACATGACTCTAGAAATCATCTTTTCCCTCGCGGCAGAACGTAACTACATTTCAACGTTGCCAAATTTCCCCTCGCAACTTTAATTAATTACGATGAGAATGATGTGCATTTTTAACAAAAATGTTCCCTTATTTTTCCTCTGTTATCATGCGGAAGTTAAACATGTATGGCAGGAAAATTACACAGGTACATTCTGATAAAAAATAGAATTGTTGAGTCAATTTTGCAACCTTGGAATGCAGTCACGTTCCTTCGTCCGGGAAACAACGAAACGTGCGCCTGCGCATGCGCAGTTATACCATTTATCAGAACATCGAGCAATCCGTTTAGATGAGCAATGCGCATAATGGCAAATTTGAAAATGTATCGAGAAAGGCATTACCCTTTTTTCATTTTGTTTTGTAAGTGGTGTATGATTGAAGGCTATTTGTTTCCATCAATTTTTAACCGAAGTCTCCCCGCGTAATACTCTATTCACGTGTGTTCTCCTTTTCTGTTCCAGACAAAAAATCTAGACTGTCGAAATTTAACTGCTGTAATTGGATCTTCGCATTGCGTACATAATGACGAAAAACGTTAACTCAATACTGTTGATGGTCTGCGTCACATGTTTGCTGATCGTTTCGTCCCCGCAGAACGCGGCCCAAGCCGACGTCCTCATCGGAAGTTGCGTCTGGGGCGGAGTGAACTACACCTCTGACTGCTTGAAAGAGTGCAAAAGACGGGGATATAAAGGCGGACATTGTGGAAGTGCTTTGAATGTAAATTGTTGGTGCGAGACCCGTAAATAAGATTACCTAATAAAATCAGGCTAAAAAATTCAGAAATCTTCATGAATCCCAATCTATAATACAAAGAATCAAAGATGGTAATTTGTACTGAAAGTATGAAACGTTGCAATATAATACAATTTTTATTAAGTCACTCTGGTTCTTGTTCCTTAACTTCAACAGTATTTCAGGGAATGTACACTAAAAATATCACTGCTATCTTAGAAACGATTGGATGAAAAAATGTATGAATCCTTTTTACAGATTTTTTTTTTTTTTTTTTTTTTTTTTTTTTTTTTTTTTGGATGGGCTGGTATTTGAGAAATACATAAAACTCTTAAGCTTTAAAGCAACGTAAACCATTTCAAAATATGATGCTCATTCATTTCGTCACTTTTCGGCCAAAGTATCACAAGCACCATGCGACTTTTAAAAATTTCCGCCACCATTTTATAATTATTTTTTCTTTTCAGAAAAATTGTGCCACGAAGATGTCCGAAAAGAGCCTCCCAAAATGCAGCCCCTTTTTCGGCAGTCGATTCGACCATCGGATTAAAGTTTGAATGGAAGCGTATAATTCGAGATCTATCGATCTGACAAACCTATTTTTTGCGATTTCTTACGGAAAACCGATGGTCTCTTGAGATAGAAATCTTTTTTTACTTTAATCAATGCGGGAATGAAGGAATGCACCCGACACGACTACAGATTTTCTGATAGCCTGGCGGAACCAAATCCATTGACACCAGAGTGTATGAGTAAACGAATGACTACAATTAGAATGATTCAAGAAGAGACAAAATTCGATACAACCGATCGAAATATTGAATCGTCAACATTAAAAATCAATGTTTCGTGTCAAAATACGTAGGATTTAGTGTGCTACAATCATGTTAGGTGCATTTATTCATTCATGAATCGAAAATAAACAATTTCAATCCCGAAAGATCATCGATTTTCCGTGGAAAGTCAGTAAAAATCGATTTAACCGATCTAAGTATCGATTCGGCAACGTTAAAAACCTATTCTACGTGTAAAAATACGTAGGAATCGATGTGCTTAACATAAGTAGCCAACGATAAGAACCCCGTAGGTACACCAATTCAACAAGAAAACAGCTAAATTAGGCCGGATTTCGACCCCTTTGCCCCCCCCCCGTAACCAAAAAACGGTTCCTATACTCATCTTTAAATTATTTCCTGAGTTTTCTGTTAATATTATAAACTTCCATTTAAATCTTAGTCCGATGGTCGAATCGACTGCCTAAAAAGGGGCTAAATAAGTCCCTTTTTTTGAGGCTCTTTACAAGTATGTCAGTCTTTGAATTTGTGGCTTTTCAGCTTCCTAAAATTCTCAAGATCATATTTCATAGCGATCATTTTTTATAGCCACGAAAAAAATCCTTCAGTTCTTTTTTTATTAAACCACTGAGCTTGCGGCTCTTCTGATTGCAAATGGCAGATTTAAAGTTGCATTTTAATTAAAAAATCTAAATCTCGATATGAAGATACATTAAAAAGTAAAAAAAATATTGTTTTGCATCGCAATTCATCGACATTGTGGCAGTATTAATGGTAAAGAACTTCAGAAGCACTACCTCGGCTTGAAACGCCTTCAATGCCCGTGATACTTTCCGCGTTGCCGAGCAGTTAGTTTAGTTGCCTATCCGAAACCGAACCCAACTAAAGTGACTAATACTACACGCAGCTGTGTGCTAGCTGGTACTAGGCATTCAAAAAGAAAAAAACGTCTGTATATGAATTCCAAGCATAATAATCAGTGTCTTTAATCTTGTTTCTTTACTACTTAATTTTTACAAATTTGTATTCAAAACCAAAAAATTGTACTTTGCCGGCGTTTGCGAATCACTTTCGACACATTTATCATATCGACGGCGAAACTACATTCCACGTTTCTCAGTTTGCGACGTTGCATGCTTCTTGTCATACTTTATTTTCGCCATTGATTTTACTTCTTTTTGTAAAAAAAAAAAATCTGTGAAAACTTTAAGAAATGATATTAGTTTTTCTCCCGCACAAAAATTAAATGGGGGCGGAGATTGTTAAACGCCGCATAAACGAAATACGTGGTATAGTATTTTCACCGTCGACATGTAATTAATTGAACGGTTACTGCGTTCCAATTCCGCTATGTACCATAAAAATTATTCGATGTATCGGGTTCAAGCTGCGGCCAAATTATTGAAATTGATAGACAAAGCTATAGACAAAGAAGACATAGAGAGTGTGAAACGGTCTTTGAAATGGGTTTGTCATAGACTGTGGGAGAAAATAGTTGACTAACTATAGGGTCTCTCATGGGTTGCCGTTAGTTAGTCCATTACCTACCTTTTTTATCCATCGAAACCACCCGTTTCCACCAATAGGATCCCTCCATATCCTTTTTGTCTTCTTTGTCCACAGCTTTGTCCATCAATTTCAATAATCGGCCGCTGGTGAATCTGGTCAAAGGTAAATGCACCCGAGAGTGCCTTCGGCATTTGCTAAACAAAAACAAGACGACGGTTCCAACGTTAAGACGTTGGAGAGCGTTCACTGTAGCACCTCGTCAATATGTAAAAGTGGTTTTGCGCGGACGGAAGAGAGCGCTGCAGGACCCTGTTGAACTAAACGTGGAGCGTAACCTAGGAAACATACATGTATACAAGAAATGTCATCATGGAGTAAAATATAGGGGTCATTTGTAAAGGGGTACTTTGTACCCAAAAATTTTTCTAGAACTACGACGACAAAAAATTTGAACTATCCTTGAAAGAGTCATTGAATAAAAGTACGTCGCAGAGTTTTAAAACGTAAAGATTTTAATTTCTCAAAGACAATCCTACAGGCATTACATAAAGTGGACAAAATAGGAGAAAAAAAGGTAGAAATGGTACGTAAAAAAAAAATTGAGAAACTAGGTATTACTTCCCGCCACGAAAAATGGCGCCGATTCCCAAGGAGCAGTTCGGGCCATTACCAATGGATCCATTAGTAACATACCCTCTACAAAACGACGGGAAATAGCGTGCACTACTAACGTGGTGAACGCTCAATTGGCAACTTTTCTCGATTGTTAGGTCATATTTCCGGTCCAATTCCAATGTCTTCCGGTAGGTTAGTAAAACTGGACTGCATTTTGCAATTTGGAACTATAAATTCCGGCCCGGTTTAAAAACAACGTATGTGCCATTAGTTCCCCTATGCACATAAAGTGTTTTTTCAGATGAGCCAGAATTTATAGGTCCAAATTGCAAAATTCAGTCCAACTAATCCTGAGCGGGATCCTGTACATTCGGGTGATCTGACCTCACATGCCTCCTCCTGGAATCCTGAGAGTTATAATGCCTCCCGCAAAAGGGACAGGTCGTTGCTCCAGTGTGTGTCTCGACATGCTGTTCCAGTTTCCGTGAGTTAGAAAAAACTTCCCCGCAAGCATCGCAAATACGCAACCCTTAAAGATAAAACACGTGTATTTAAGAGAAAAGAACAACCAACTGTATGATCAAAAAATGATGCTTATTAATTTTCGAAAGGATATTATTACATTTCCTTCGTCTTTTCTTTTTCGCCCAATGATTCTCTTTGTCGGCTGTTGCAAACTGAAACAGGATGGTCATCTCGGCAATTTTCTATTTCCGGTCAGTCATCATCACGTGATTAACGAAGAACGAAATCGAGAAAATGAAGCTAACGCTAGAAGCAGAGACAAACGATCCTCCACTAGTATCTTGGCCATGGTGGAAGCTTTTACTTTCGAGACTTCAGCATTCTACTGTTGACTTACCTACATGGTTGATGTTTAACAACGTGTTGGCAGTTTCGTTTTGCAAACAAGCCAAAAATGGCGGAAGTTTAGGAAACTTGTTTGGCTCATGACGTCACCCGAAGCTCATCATCGACCATGTAGGTAGGTCAACAGCCGAAATTAGGGCGATGACTGTTGCTCCCTTATAATTGTCCATAAGGAACTGTTGAATCCCCGAAAGTAAAAGCTTCCACCTGTCGCCAAGAGGCCAGTGGAGGGTCTCTTGTCTCCGGCTAGAAGTTACTGACACTCTTTTGATGAATTTTCGCGAGTGGATTTGGTTTGAAGTTTTTAAGTTACTGCCAACCTCCGTTACAACAAAACGAAATTCCCTCCGGGTGACGGTGCGCCTACAATATTTCGTTTCAATGCAGGCAGCAATGACGACCACGTTCAAAATTTTCAACCCACCTCCCGAGGTGGTTTGAAAACGGGATGGATGCAAACGTCGGCCCAGTGGCGTGGCGTGCTTTGCGATATATCGATTGATTCGCCATTCAAACCTATGAAAAAAGATCGATTATCAGGGCGTTCGCAGCGAACACCTTAGTAATCGATTCTTCACCATAGCTTCAAATGGCGATATATCGATAATCGATCCTTCACTCCACGCCACTGCGTCGGCTAAGATTCATAAAGCACCTGAATTTAGTTCTATTGACATCAGCAGAGCGTTTTTTTCCTTTGATTTGCAACCCTGCCAATCTGGATGAAAAAGTTGACCAAATCCACCAGCGAAAATTCGCCTCATTCTCTGTGCTATGAGCTCCGAGACCTCCTAAATTTGCCGTTGGCAAATTTTTCTGGGGGTTGGGCCGCGTAGCGATCATGGGATGTACCCCCTAGTTCTGTATACATTTCAAACGATACGGAGTTGACTAATTCCTCCCCGTAATAACTGAATAGGAGCGGAAATTTTGAACCATGCGATGAAGAGACTCCAACGGTGAAACCAATATACCAAGTAGGTAACTCGGACTAACTTACTTGAACTGTCTCCTCTGTGCGAAAAACTTTGTGGAAACTTCAAGGAATGATGTTGATGTTGACTTAGTGCTACTAAGGGAATTATTTTCTCTCCGAAAAAATGGGTTAGGGTTCCGGAGAAAAATATTTTCTCTTCGGAACGAGAAGTTTATGTTAGGGAGAGAATTATTTTGTCTCCGGGGAAATGAGTTAGTGTTGCGGAGAAAAATATTTCCTCTTCAGAACGATGAGTCAGATCGCCACTCAATTTTTTTTTAAATTCATTTACTGTGTTTTTGCAGCCGAAAATGAGCTGGTGACAGCTCGAAACGTCCTGCCTTTCAGTGTCTTTTAAATATTTTGGCCTTATTTACCCATGTTTTAATTCCCTCCCTATTTATTCGTATATTCAGGCTATATGTTTTTGTGCTTTATAGTATGATGTGGCCTGGTATCCATTCTTCACAAAATTCTTACATAGGGACACGTTTTTTTCCAACTTACATTCTTCTCCCTCGGGCTGTGGTGCACCTATTGAACAAACAAATCAGAAAATTACTGGGTGATGAGTACTCTTGTTCTTGAATTATATTAAGGAAGCTAGTAAATTAAATACTAAATTGGAGGATCACTGGATCACGATTCATTCATGAGATTTCTCGCTAGTCTCCCGAGCTCAGGAAAAACGCCGTATTATCCTTCAGGCGTTGCCGTATTTTCTTCGATAAAACCTGAACTTCTTGATAAACTTATAAATATCTTCCCTTTAATTTTGCAAATAATTTCGCCCTCAAATTCTTCTTTAGTTCCTGAAAATTTCGGGGAAGAAGGTTCGTAACTATTCTTACAAATAGACATTTTATCGAAGTGAATTTGGCAACTCTCGAATGTTCATACGGCGTTCTTCCTTAGCACTTTTCCCTGAATCCTTAGGATCCTCCTCGCGAGGGATTTTAATTAATTATCATGAGAAAATTGATTATCTCCAAATAAGAACTTGGCATGTTATGCATTTCTTAGTCGTAAAGGCGTATCTCAATTTCCACGTGAGCCTTTTTGACATATAAATCCATGCTTTCCGGAGCTTTTGCGGAAATCAAGATACGCCCTACATCAAAAGCTGCCGTTATAAGGAAAAACGCCGTATGAGCTTTCAGGAGTTGCCAAAGTTTTTTTGATAAAACACAAATTTCCTAATAAACTTATGAATATTTTTCGTCCAATTTTTCAGATAGTTTTATTCGCAACTTCACCTAATGTTCCTGAAAATTCTAAGAAAAAATATTCGTAACATTCCTCAAAAAGTAACATTTTATCGATGAAGATTCGGCAACACTCGAATGCTCATACGGCGTTCATCCTTAGCGCGGCAGATAGGTGCGACGATTCACCGCATTGTTTTCCTTCTCCCCAACCCCCTATTCCCTCCCACTCAGCATGATATCTTAAAGCAATGTTGTTCTTTGCTGACATATGTTGATGTAATGTTACTTATATGGATGGAATGTTAAATCAGTATTGTCAGGATAAGACTGACAATATCAACATTGATGTAAGCTTGATAGACCGGCAATCAAGGAGATGTCAAGAAGTGTCAACCTGATAACAATGTTGACGGGGGCATATCAATATTATGTAAGATTATTGTAATGTAACTTCAATCTTACTATCAATGTTGTTGCAATGTTCAGGCAAGTCCCTGGCAGTAGCACATCAACATTGATGCAATCTTACCTCATGCTTACTAAGATGGATATAATATGGCTGCAATGTTGATGTGTAAGATGTGCAATATTATACTAAGATTGTATTAAGGTTCTATGCTGAGTGGGCTTGATTTGTATCAGAACTTCAGAGGAGTCCTGTTCAGTGGTTGAGAACTCGATGAGGAGGATATGAACTGACCTGAATGTTTCCTTTGCCAATGTCTTTGGTACTGCTCGTCCGATTTGAAAGCCAGGAAGCAAGAGTCACATTTATATTTTGTCAGGCGGATTGCCTGATGGTTCAATTCGTGCTGCCGCATTTCTCTCTCAAGTGGGAGACGGAGTCCACAATCTCTGCAGGTTAAAGGCCAAATTCCTTCCCCTAGAAGAACCAGAAACGTCATCAATGGAGAATTACGAAGGTCCATTTCACCAGCCCCCTTCCCCACTTCCACAAAAAAATATGAAAAATACACCATCGTTTTGTAAATGTTTTGAAACGTTTTGTAAGTCCGAAAATACATTTTCTAACTCAATTTTTAAGGGTATACGGCTAACCCAAAATTTTTGGGTCCCCCCCCCCACTTTGCGATCGATGGATTCCGATAACGTCAACGTATTGTAAGTGTTATGGAACGTTTTTTCAGTCCAAGAAAAAAAATTGTAACTCAATATTNTGGGGGGGGGGGGGGTGTACGATTACCCAAAATTATCAGGGTGAATCGCACCGTTCAAATATCCCGCGCAAAGACCACGGGACCTCCTGCCCATTTCCGAACCTCTCGTTGTTTGCATCATCTCTTACGTTATATTTTGAAGAGAAAACGAGTGACGTTTATATCTAATTCAGATCATGTTCAGTGGTCCATTTCCTGTCTAAAGCGAAACAACCGGATTCTCTATTGCTCATGAAATATAAATGTCCTAACCCCGATTAATTTTACGTTTCTCTCAAAACCTCTAGGACGTTGGCACCATTACCACCGTGCCCATTGAGACAGTCGGAAAGGTCGAAGGGCTGCGTTACAAAAACGTTCAAAACGTCAAAAAAACACTGACGAAACATTAGCATTAACGGCACTTACGGATCGCACCTAGAGGGGCGAACCCCATAATTTTGGGAGGCCAAAAAACCTGAATAGATAAAAAATAAATGAGTTACAAAGAAAAATATGGGAACTCCAAATTTCTGCCAAATTTTTTCCAAAGTTTTCTTGTGCAGTTTTGCTGTTAGGCATAATGTTTCTACGGATCTGAGTGTCTCCTTGGAAATGTAAAACAACCTAGTGCGACACACACACACACAAATTGCAGCTGCGACGGAGCCCTCAGAGCCGCATCATAGCATCACATACGTCATACAGAAAAGAATTTAAAGAATAGCCTATGAACTCACCCTCGAGATGTTTTTTTTTGTAAATGATTCTTGTAGCTTCTTATATCTTTATGCGGTTTATGACATCTTCTGCACGTGAAATATCCTAGGCGTCGCGCTTTGTGATTTGTTGCATGATGTTGCCATGATTTTAAGGTTTTGATTTCTATTTGGCATTCGGGATCGGGACACGCCCGAGGTCCTGTCCATTTCCATATGTCCTGCGCCTCACCTTCAAAAAACTCAAAATAATTAAAAACTATAGCATACATTTATATAAAATATCGACGGTGAAATTGCAAAAATGCGTACCTCGGTTGCGGTATTTCGAGATCGGCGCTCCTGTTTTATTTTTTAAAAAGAGACCGAACTGACATCATGGCTTAAAGTTTTCACAGAATATTCTTCATAAAAGGGAAAGAAATCACTGAAATTTTAATATAATGGACGTAATAATTATGCTAAAACGAACTATGTTTCATGCAAACCCTACGCACATATTTCTTTTTAGCAAAAGTACGTCCAAATGACGTTCAGTACTTGTCCGCGTGGAACACGAAGTCTGCAACGCCGCAAACCGAGATACGCATTTCTGCAGTTTCATCATAGATACATATATATGGGCCATATTATTTTTCCTAGCACTCCATCTTTCTCGTTTGAATCAATGCTTTATGTTAGCATCCTTGTACATCTGCGGGACAATGGGGCCTATGGGCCTTCAAGAGGATCCAAGCGCAAGATTCATAAAATACTCGTATCATCGTGTTTACCACGAAATTTTGCTACTGGATATACCCATTTTTCCGAATTCTCATAGATTTTTATGGAATTTTCGCTAAGCGTCTCTGGGTATCGTATTTTCACATGTTATTTAATATGTGACCAAGGATTTTCATATATCCTGAATGTTTTCAAATAGCCTGAAGGAGAAACGAACATTTTTCGGGGATATCGGAGTGACATATACGCACCTGCACCTGCACCTGCACCTGGAATTCCTTCGTCACCTTCCCCAACACCGGATGCAAAATCTTCTATAAGCGGTGGCCCTGTATAACCTCGAGGAGTTCCAGGAGGTGAACCTTGTGGAGTATTGGTGCCGAAATGTTCTACACTGAAATAAGGGTCTGTAGGGATATCAGGTGGCACATAGGGTGTTGTGCACTGCGGAGTGCCAGGAATAGAATACCCAACGGGTGCAGTATCCCCTGGGACTGGAGAACCTCCATAGTAGGGAGCACCTCCAGCGTATGAAGCACCTCCAACGTATGAAGCATCTCCAGCGTATGAGGCACCTCCAGCGTATGAAGCACCTCCAGCGTATGGAGCACCTCCAGCGTATGAAGCACCTCCAGCGTATGAAGCATCTACAGCGTATGGAGCACCTCCAGTGTATGTAGCACCTCCAGCGTATGAAGCACCTCCAGCGTATGGAGCACCTCCAGCGTACGAAGCACCTCCAGTGTATGAAGCACCTCCAGCGTACGAAGCACCTCCAGTGTATTGCGAGCCTCCGGTTTGTGACAATCCCGCAGTCTGTGAAAAAGACCCGCTGTAGGGCCCCCAAAGGGCTTCCCGCAAAGAACTTCCACCGCCTGAGCCACTTGCACTATCAGTTCTGCGACTCTTACCTCTTCCTCCGACAGGCTCTTTACCCTTATCTTTCCTTCTCACCGAGGACGTCGCGGACGATCTGTCCGGGGGTGTGTTATGCTGGATTGCTTCCTCTAGACCCGGCGCGCATTCGGATATGGTTTTTATCTGTGCTGGCATCAAGTTACACGTCGCTGGCATCTGGACGGTGCATCGGTAGACACCGTCGGCGCATCTACGACATTTGGCCGCAGTCCATCCCCGGCAGAGTGCGTTCAGCGACAGCCGGTCCAGGTTGTTGAAAAAACCCGCGCATGCTTCGGCCGTGTATGCCTTGACCGCCTCGAGCGTTTGAGCCGTCGTGATGGCATTGCACTGGCCCTCCGCGATGTGATAGTCGTTGACCAAGCGTTGCCACTCAATCAGGATCATCTGCGCACGGATTGAAGGAATCGAAACAATGAAGTCGTGATGGGCCATCTGGACTACATTTTGCAATTTGGAACTATAAATTCTAGCCCGGTTTAAAAATAACGTATGTGCCATTAGTTTCCCTATGCACATAAGTGATTTTTCAGATGAGCCAAAATTTATAGTTCCAAATTGAAAAATGCAGTCCAAATTATGTAACGCTCTAGGGGGAGGGCGAGAAGGGAGGAGAGCGTTACGGCATTTTGTGTTTACGTGTTAAAAGATAGACATTTACGTCACAAAAGCGTTACTAGGAGGAATATGGGTTAGTAATGCCAAAGAAGTGCGTTACGGAATTTAGAGACGTCACCTGAGTGTGATTGACTGAGAATGGACCGATTTTATGAGTTTCTGAGGAAATGTTTCGGTGACCAAACTGTTTCTCATATTGATTGCAACGTGAGCTTCGAATTCTCGATGTTTCAAACACAAGTGCCAGATTTGAGGATTTTCTCGTGCTTATCGGACGGTTTTAGTGCATAAGTATTACAGTTAATTGGTTATTATTTCAAACAAATTTTATTATTCTGAAAAATCGGGGAACAATTTCAATCAGAGGGGATGAACAGACTTTTAGTTTATTACCCCCCTCTGAGAGATTTGCTGTTCGGTGCAACACTAGTTACGACCTGTTAAGGGGGCGTTTCGAGTCTGGTTGGGTCCATTTGGAACCATAGATAGCGTCACGTATTTTCATTTGACTCTATGGGTGCATGCCCACTCTGTCGTGCTGTCACCTAAGAGAGGACGCCACAAAAACATCGGACATCCTCTGAGAGAATATTTATTTTAGGGAAATGTAAGGAGTGTACTTCCTGAAATTTTGAGACAGTTTCGATCAAAATGCGCATGTAATTCTCTACATAATGGAAAGAAAAATAGTCGTAAGTTTCCCTGAAAATTCGTATTTTACGAAGGAAATCTGGCAACGTATTAAGGCTTGCATGGCGTTTTTCAATAGAGGGGTGGTTTTGCTTACTTACTTATTCATAATTCCTACGCTAGAAAAAGTAGATTGTCTAGAGAATCAAAATTTCATAAAATATTATAAAATATATGTTGCAAGCAGTCAGTAATCATCGGCAATTTGCAAGCGGATGCTTGTTAACTCGTCAAATTGCAATAATCCGCATGGATATAGCAAAGATTATGGAGGGTACCTCCTATCAGTGAGCTGAGCAAATTACATGCGCAATTTGAAAAAGAGAGAGAGAGAGATTCAACTTTAGTAACATGTTACAACTTTGGTTTACAGTAAAACTATCATCAAAAATGTAAAGAAAAATAGGTTTGCAACGAATTTCTAACCGCATTGCCATGATGGTGGAGTAACATGAAAGCAAACATCGTCAACGCGCTGCGAAGAAACCCAATTTTTTTGGGCTTCATCTTAAGGAAGAAATCCTCGCCGGTCCAGTGATTGGGAATGCCTCTTGACTTCAGAAAAACACAGTATTAATACACATCCTCCGAGGAAAGAATGTCTTAAGATCACGTCTAATGGACGAGTAACGGTGACAAAAAGGATCATCCGAAAGATAGTGCACTAGTAGCACACTAAAGTGTTTCGTGCCGAGCGATCGCTCGGTATTCCATTGATCCAGACAAAACGAACATCTGGATCGAATTTATTTCAAGGGTACAGACAGTCAAAAGCTTTACTAAAAAATTCTGGGAAAATCTTGCATGTCGCAACGAAAACAATACCTTCCTCCACCTCTCCCTTCCCTTTGCGTTTGGCTTAAAACGTCCCAGCATCTACAATTTCATAATGCAGGTGTCTCATTTTTCTTATTCTTCTTTGTCTGGTCGAGAGGTCGTCAGTTTTAAAAGTAACACTATATTTTTAGGTTTAACGTAAAAAAAAAACCAATAATTTTCTTATTTTGAGTGGGTAAAAACAACACATCGCACACTCGAGAAATTATTTCACATCATCATATTAATTACATAATTAATGTATTAATGACTTACCAAATTTCATCATAAATTTGACTACTAAGAATCCTAAGTGCACTTTATTCATGAAATTATAGAAGGCACGGTTGGTCGCATCCATTACATACTCTTTTGCAATTTTCAAGAGCCAGAGGTGTAAAAAAAAATAAAATGAAATATTGGAAGAAGAATATCCTCTTCTACTCCTCCCCTATCCTTCCGTCTGGCTTTGGTCTCGCGTTTGGCTCCAGAATCTAAAATTTCATTAAACATTCTTGGAATGCATGTCTTTCATTTTCCTCTTCTTCGTCTGCTCGAGAGTGACATTTTTTAACATTTTTTGCCGAAAACGTACCTCCTCTGGCTTAAAGGGTTTATGTTGATCACCGGTTGAGCTCCAGAGAGCATGAATTTATATGTAAAACAGGGCTCACATGAAAATGGTGCAATGAGGGCAAGCGCTAGCGAGCCCTCAACCCCAAAATAACCGACCCCCCAATATTCAATCTCCCTGGGTGCCTCGAAGGGGTCCCTGGCCTTGGCCGGGGACGAGCGGATTTCGAACTTGGACGCTGAATCCGGTGTGCTTTTCTTCGAGACAAAATACCGTGGGAAGCCTCGCAGATTCTGGATTACATGGATTTGTCTCCGGAGAGGAGCAGACCGTGTTCAGCGGAAAAGAGGCGAGTTTGCACATGCACTGACGGGCCCCGGCCAATATGACATCAGCGGCCGGAAGCGAGGACTGTCATATTGCTCCCAGCGCTTTTCCAACTACCTATCTCTTTTAGCCGGCCACCAGGCTGCGCCCGGAGCAATGTGACAACGGTGGTCGTCTCCTTGAACGAAGATGCGCTCAGAGATGCACAGACAGGGCCATGCATGCTGAGTCCGAGTTTTTGGCCCTGCCTAAACCGTGGGAACGGACTTGTTTCAGCCTCGGTTTAGGCCCAGGAAAACTCTGGAAAAATCAAGATCGCCAGTCGCTCTTCGTCCACGGTTACGGTCAGGATCGTAATCCCACCCCCGTCAGCGCAAGTGCTACTCGCTTTCGATATCACCAAAATTCTATTCGCTAGTTCCCGAGCAAGGCCAGGAGCCCATTCCCGCCGCGCCGCGACTACCTTTCAAACCCCCCTTCTTGTTGATTTCGTTTTCTTTTAAAATTCTGTTGATTTGTAGTGTCTGAGAGTCTGCTGTGTGTGTGTTCCTGAGTGTTTTGTCTGTAGAGTGTTCCCTGTTTAAATCTTATCTTCTCTAATAAATCGCGATAAAAGTGACTGTTTGTTTCGAACTTGTGTTCCTTTGGATTAAGCAACCTCTATTGCCGTGCCGTGCTGGGTAAGCCCAATTTCAGTTTCTCCCCCTTACTACCCCCCCCCAAAGAGATCACGGAGCTGGTCGTAGCTTCTCCCCAATTACGACCTGGTGGAACCCGCCCCCATTTATTTGTTTCATGTTGGTTTGTTGAGTGGTTTCCTAGTCGCCGCTGTAGTGCACGCTTAGTGATCTGCAGCCCCACGTTCCAATGGAGATGTTGCATGTGTGAAGAATTTGCTATTTGACTATTGATTTTCATGTAAAAGTTGGCGAGAAACACGATGGTGCGACTGGTTTTCTCTGAAATCAACTCCCAAGCTCATTAAAAGCTCTCAAGTTGAGGCCCAAATGGAGGGGATATCCCACGCTATCCTGAGAGTCCACCTCTACACCAAGACAAACTCTCCATGCAAAGGATAGGGAGCAAATACATTAGCAGTGATGCCGTGTTTTCAGTTTTCGAGTCCCCAAGTAAAGTGACAGCCCTGTCAATGTATTTGCTCCCTATCCTTTGCATGGAAAGTTTGTCTTGATGTAGAGGTGGACTCTCAGGGTAGGGTGGGATATCCCCTCCATTTTGGCCTCAACTTGAGAGCTTTTTTTGAGCCTGGGAGTTGATTTCAGAGAAAACCAGTGTCGCCATTGTGTTTCTCGCAAACTTTTACATAAGAATCAACAGTCAAATCGCAAATTTCTCACACATGCAACATCTCCATTGAGGTACGCCCTTACTTCGGAGGAGCGACGAAAAAAGGCGAAAAGGGTGATATAACGATTTTTCCATCATTTTTTCATCCTTTTACGTGGATCTTTGTCTATTTTTCCGTCTTTTTATGAGAGAGTCAAATAAGAATCATTTTTTCAACTTTTCATTTTTTCAGCCTACTCAATTTTTTTTCAGATCACATTTCGGTCATCAGCTCATTCCAATTAAAATAAATAAAATATCTATCAATGCATAAATTATAATAATACAGCATTTGCAAAATCACTGATAACGGTATCTTCAAATTGAGGCCTTCGATTTACGAACCGCATTACACAAGGAGGAACAATTATTTCTGGCTTATACATAAATCGCGTATCGGCATAGGGATCTTGATGACACATGCATTCTTTCGAATACTGCCGTGCAAAGTAAAAACGCCTAATGAACCTTCAGGCGTTGCCAAATTTCCTATGGTAAATCACGGATTTTCGGGAAGTTTTGTGAATCTTCTCCTCCCAATTTTTTTAGATAATTTTGTTCGGAATTGCACCTTACATTCCTGAAAATTCAAGGAAAAATATTTATAGAATTCTTCAAAAATAAAAGTTTTATCAATGGAAATTTGGTAACTCTTGAATGTTCATACGGTATTATTCCTTGGCACGGCAGAATATGAAACAGATTTTGTAGTTCCCCTTCACTGGAAAAAAAACACATTGGATCTCTAGTCCAGACTCTTGAAAACATCGTCAAGAAAAAATACTCTTGATTCAATCGGATTTTTTGCTTAAATCAAGAACCAAGCCTCTTAATTTGAGCGGATTTCCTTTTGATTTAAGCAAAAATCTGATTGAATCAAGAGTATTTTTTCTTGTCGATGTTTTCAAGAGTCTGGACTCTAGATCCAATGTGTTTTTTTTTTTTCCAGTGTTCCCAAACCGCATTACAAATGAAACTGAAAAACGCGATGCAGGTGATTTCTAATTAGGCTTGTAAAAGAACTGTAACAGAACTCGAACAAAAATTGACTGTAAAAACTCAATTTTCTACTCAAATTTTTGTAAGCTGTGAAACTCGCTGCATTCTCCTAATTTTGATTCAAATTTGGCCCGGTGCAGCGTGGGTTTACCCACCAATGATGCCAACCGCCACGTTAAAATTTACGCAATCGAATGGAGAGCGGACTATTTCTGCTCCACAGCGACTTCACAACTCGTTGACATTGGCCGTGTGCGTGTATTGTTTGAACTCACGTGTTGGTCACCATCAAACGCAAGGATCCACCATAGCGCTAACGAACGCCGCTTGAACGTTGCCAAATATCCTCGAGTCGATTCGCATTAATGAGAGAATTAAACTATAATATTATGCCCCGAAATTCAAGGCACGATGCACAAATTTAAATATAATCCCTGAAAAATGTCTACGCAAAATGTCGTAAAATTTTGCGAAAATTTGCCAATAATCTTATTAAATTTGGCAACGTTTAAATGCTCACACGACCCTCTTTCATACGGCGACGGCTGCAGTGTTAGCGAAAAATTTCGAAGCCCGGGGCCTCCTAATTTTGGTCCACGTGCTTAATGTTGGGTTTGCCCCTTCTTTTTCTTGATTTTTTCATCATTCCGTCTAGCAAAACGGAACCGTATAACTACCCTTGCTTCTCCGTACGTTAACTTAATGTTGTTTGTTCTTCCAACTCTCTCAGACTATTCCGCTGTAAGTAACCTCATTGATCATATTTTATGTTGGAGGTGATTCGATGGACGCTATATTTTGTGTCATAAAGGCATGCGATATATCGCATCAATTGGTTCCATTTTTTCAGCTACTCGTCATTTTTCTCCAATTTTGAGATCGCAATTTTGTTGTCAGGGGACTAAAGCACTCACTTACCAATTTTAACAAAGAAATTAAACGTAATAAAGGCGTGCTTTTTCGGAGAGAAAACATCGTATTCGATACTGATATCGAAACTGCACTCGAATGCGATATTTTCTCTCTAAAAACCACGCCTTTATTACGTTGAATTTCTTTGTGAAAATTGGTAAGTGAGTGCTTTAGTCTCCTGACAACAGAATTGCGATCTCAAAAGTGGAGAAAAATGACGAGTAGCTGAAAAAATGGAACCAATTGATGCGATATATCGCATGCCGTTCTGACACAAAACATGGCTTCCATCGAATCACCTTAAAATCCGATTCTCTCTCTCTCTCTCTTACGATTTCCGAAATCGGTATAAAAAGAGATAAAGCTAAGGTAACCGCCATTTAAAGGTACCACAATTATCGGTTACGGCGACCATCAACTGGACCGCGCTAAGCAGAAAGGGACCAAGTCACATCAACTATTGCCAAATGTATTGAGGCATTATTTTTACATAAAGACTATTGAGCGGATTCTTTAAATTACAGTGAATTTTCTGCATAGTACGAAGCAAATTCCTTAAAATATTCCAAGGAATCCGCACAAACGTTCTCTTGGAAAAAATTAAATTGCTCCGTTTTTGGCAATAGCTCATAAGGCTTGGTCCTCTTCTGCTGTACGCGGTCTAATTAAGAGCTCGTATGAAGCAGTAAAGCGCAGATAATTAAAAGGGGCACAAAACCACGTTCTTTAACTGTAGAGAATTGAGAAGAACTGTGACTTTTTTTGCATGATGAATTTTTATGGGCTGAATATAAATAGCTGCATAGCACCAGTGGACATTTTAAAAATCACAGTCGATACTACTACACTACTCTGTCATTGAAGCTGAAACCTCGAAAAAAGTTAAGAGAAAATGCTTCCAGGACTTTATGTCCACCTACCTTTCGTCCATTAAATAAATGCCCACCGCTATTTATGTCCACTAAACGTTAAGTTTAGTCTTTATTAAGTCCACATGATTTAATGTCCAACCATGAATATGTCCAAAATTGTCCAAATTGTGGACATGTTATGTCCACATTTTTTTCTTCTCATTTAAATGACATAACCACCTCAAAAATAAATTCATACTACTACTACCTTCATTCTTAAAGACATTTCATTCATGAATCAAGTCATGAAAGAGAACGGACTCTAAGAGTAAGTAGATAAAAACATATCGACGGTGTAAGTCGGCAATCACATAACTTGTTTGCTGTGTCTGAAAATCTCCGCCGATATGTTATTTTTTTTAAAGGAGAACAAATGGACATCATTCCTTAAAGTTTTTGCAGAATTTTCCTCTCACAGAGAAGAAAAATCACGGCAGTTTTAAAGAATTACCGGTGAGTAGTTTTCCGTTAAAAAAAAAGTATGACAGAAAGTCTGCGACGTCCCAAACCGAGTTATTTGATTGCCGACTTACACCGTCGATATGTTCATGTGTACACTGGACGGATATGATAAGATGAAAACCAAAGCGGGATCCTAGGAAAAGCTCCAATGCCAAATTAAACATTTTTCAGTAACATATGCAGTCAAAATTGAAAGTTCTCTTTAACTAGTTATTTCGTGCGCCTTCAATCTTGTAGGATACTGTGCAACGCCTCTGACGCGAAATAGTTGCTTAAAGCGTTGCGGCGCGGCAGGCAACCAGCGTGACACGCGCACAGGCGCCTACAAACCTAACGGGATACTTCACGCGTTGCACAATGCGTGAAGTATCCCGTTAGGTTTGTAGGGGCCAGTGCGCGTTCTGCGCTGCTAACACGCCGCTTCGCTCTGTGTTAGGCTCTAATATTTAAACTCGCGGGGTCAGCGTTTTTCAACTCATGATTTTGAAATGTATTGAAAATTTGTGAACATTTTTCCTCCGATTTTTCGGAGGATTTTGTTCGAAATTCAATCCAAAAAGTCTGGAAATTTTAATGAAAAATATTCATAACTCTCTTCAAAAATGGACATTTTCTGAGAGGAAATTTGGCAACATTCGAATGATATACGGCGTTTTTCCTTAACACGGCAGATCGGGTATCAAACTTTTCAACATTACTTCTTCAAACCCATCCCTCCCAATATCGATTATCGATATTTCCCCATTTGCAGCCATGGTAAAGAATCGATGATTAAGGTGTTTGTTGCAAACACTCCATTTATCGATCCTTTACCCTAGGTTTAAATTGCAGATCATTCAATTTATCGCAAAATACGTCTCGCCACTGGTGTTAATTATTGGACCACATTTTGCAATTAGGAACTATAAATTCCGGCCCGGTTTCAAAACAACGTATGTGCCAATAGTTTCCCTATGCAAATAAGTGTTTTTTCAGATGAGCCAGAATTTGTAGGTCCAAATTGCAAAATTCAGTCCAATTTCACTTCGACCCGATCGAACGACCGATCCGCTAAATCCGCGATGTAGGACCTTCTTCGGCAACATGTACCCTACCTTTCTCCAAACATGACCGTATCAAAAATCAGGGAGAAATATTTTTAAATCCCGTATTAACCTGATAATTCTGTATTTTTGACCTGATTTATCATTGTTACGAATGTATTTTTTTATTCCAGATCCAAATCAACGTAGGACGATCAAAATCAGATCCCCACAGTCTGTCAAAATGGTTAAAAGCATGAGCTCCATATTGTTGTTGGTCTGCGTCACGTTTTTGGTGATCGTTTCATCCCCTTGGAATGCGGCTCAAGGTGACACCCTCATCGGAAGCTGCGTTTGGGGTGGCGTCGACTACACCTCCGACTGCAACGGAGAGTGCAGACGTCGAGGGCACAGAGGGGGGCATTGCGGAAGTGCTTTTAATGTTAACTGCTGGTGTGAACATTAATTTAATATCGGTCAATTTAAACCTTCAAATGCTGTGGAGAAAAAATAGGAGGTAGTCGCAGTTTGATGATTTGTTCACCCCGTCACGTGGGAAGGTACACTACTGCCGTGCTAAGGAAAAACGCCGTATGAACCTTCAGGCGTTTCCAAATGTTCTTTGATAAAACACGAACTCCCTGGTGAACTTATGAATATTTTTCTTCCAATTTTTCAGAGAATTCTGTTCGTGTTTTGATATAAAGTTCCTGGAAATTTCAAGGAAAAATAATCATAATTTTCCTCAAAAATAAACATTTCATCAAAGGAAATTTGACAACTCTCGAATGTTCATACGGCGTTCCTCCTTAGCACGGCAGAATATGACGTCGATATCCCAGCAAAATCCAGAATTTTATTCATGAAAAACGGATCATAACGTCCGTTTTTTTTATTATTTCATTTGTTTTTTTATTTTTTGCTTGATTCGACTCAAAATATAATTTCAAACAGTTGATAAGTGTCTTTTTCCCATAAATACACGATTTATATGTAAATCGAGGATGGAGAGCGTCCGTACCTACCTACGCCATCGACGAAATCCAAGATGCCCGAGATGCGAATACCTGCTCATGAGTCGAGCCCTATTCTCCATATAACTCCTTGAGTTTTAGGGGTCATGTGGTAAGAGAAATACTCCCTTGTGTTCGAGGGTCCACGATGTGAACCATAATTGAACGCATTTATGCTAAAAGGAACTATGTCTCACACAAACCGTATGCACATAGTTCCTTTTAGCTTAAACACGTCTAATTGGTATATGGTGTCCCATATCGGCCCTACTTTTCAAACCGTACTCGGTTCATGCAACCAAGTTTTCAAACTAAACCTCACCATAAAAAAGTGCGGTTGCATGAACCGCGCATACAGTTCCTAGAATCAAAACTACGGATCTTTGAACCGTAGAGCACCGTACTTACAATAATAACTGTAACAGAGCTTTTTTATCTCAATGAAACAATGAGAATCGGTAATATTTTGAATCTTTCTTCTCCTAACTTCATTGCATTTAATACTGGGGATAAACATGTAAATATGTACATTTTGATTTTTTATACATCGAGAGGAACCCATATCAAATCATTTAAACACCGAGAGCCATTCACTTTTTTAAATGTATTTAGTTAGAAACGGGTCATTACGAAAAATTTAAATATCTCTCAGATTTATATTAATTTTTTTGGATCGAGGGAAAATCTATAAAAATGAAACCAGGTTTATCAAAAGTATCTACGAAATTGTAATTTATTAACTTGTATTTAGATGAAACGCCATCCAAAAGTTAAATCCTAATATTTCGAACCAAAAATATTGTGTCCAAAATCTTCTGGAGTATTAGTTTGATAATTGGTTAAAATAATTATGATAAATGATGTAAGTTTAATTTTAGAAGTATAAAAGCATAAGACTGATCCATCTCTGTGTTCTTTATTTCATTTATTCATTCATTTTTGTATAAATAAGGCAACATTTTTTTCAGTTTTATCGTCTGTCAAGAGGAAATTTCAAGGTATTTGCAAATACCTTAAACCTTGAACTTCCCTCATGACACGTCATCATTGAATCTACCTGCAAGTATCGGCACAAGTTTTTTTAGGGTTGAATCGCGAGTATGTCCCAAGTTTTTATTTAATAAAAGATTTATTAAATAAAATTTTTATTTAATATTAATTATATTTTATTAATACGTTTTTATTTAATACGGTACAATTTTATAACTTCAATACTTTTTATGCAATTTTACATGAAGAAATGAGAATAGTCAGTCTTACAATGTTTATAGTGGAATCCTGCCCCATTTACGTTTACAGCCGTAATCATAATGTCACACTTGTGGTAACAAATAATTAGGCACCGATAACAATTCTGCATCGTTACCGGGACCAAAAAAAGAGCTCCTACAAAAGTAACATTTTAACTGCGAGTAAAAAGTAGAAGGGATTTGGAATCCAGTATAAACATTTTAAGACCTACGATTCTTTTTCTCTTTGTTTACTCATGTGCTCATGCAAATACGCTTTGTAAAGCTCATAGAGAAAAAATACAATCCTTATTTAAAGTCAATGTTGCTAAATTTTCGTGCAAAATATGTATTTTTACTTGGAAACTAATGTGCCCTTTTCATTAAAGGATTCACAGATTATTCCACGGATTACCTTCAAAAATCAACAGTATTTTGGGCAGTAATGACTTTGCCATTCTCGCGCGAATAAAAATATGTATCAGTAGATTTTGCAACCTTGGAATGGAGACACGTTCCCTCGTTTGGGGGACGGTGTTGTTAGAAATACTGATGTGCTAAGGAAGAACGCCCTATGAACATTCGAGAGTTGCCAAATTTCCCTCGATAAAATGTTCATTTTTGAAGCAAGTTATGAATATTTTTCCTTGAAATTTTCAGGAACTTTAGGTGAAATTTCAAACAAAATTATATGAAAAAGTAGAGGAAAAATATTCATATATATACCAGGAAATTCATGTTTTATCAAAGGACATTTTGCAACGCCTGAGGGTTCATACGGCGTTTTTCCTTACCACGGCAGAATAAGACGGTGTCTCGAGAGCACGAGGCCCCTTCATTTACACGCGCCTCAACCAGGTATGCGTGTTCAAATCCAGCGGGCGCAAGCTTGAAAAAAACAGACGTTATTTTAACAGCCTTGGAGTTAATATGACGTCACTTGGTACATCAGCAAAAACACATTCCCGCTCCCAGGAGTTAATGACCTGCTTGGTTACATCATAACTGGAACTAATTCAAGCGATCGACTCAATCAGTTCTGCGTTAAAGACGTCGAAAGCTGCATTGTAAATAAATAAATCCAGTGGCGTAGCGTGCTTTGCGATCTATCGACATTTCTCCATTAGAAGCTGTGGTAAATAATCGATTACTTAGGTGTCCGTTGCGAGCACCCTGTTAATCGATCCTTTTCCATAGGTTCAATGACAAATCAATCGATACATCGCAAAGCACGCCACGCCACTGATAAATTGTGACCTTGGCCTTGACCAATTCCCGCCGAGGCGGATTGACTCCTACTCGTCTATGCTAAAGACAAACGCCGCACAGTGGTTCGAGTGCTATTACTACTACTTTTCAGTAGTTTTTTACTAAGACTGCGTATTTTGATGTTCATTTGATCAAACTCTGGGTTTTAAAGGACGCTTGTTATAGAAACTTTTCCAAGAACACAAATGGAACAACTTTTAAAACTTCAAAATTTTCTGTCGACGGAGTTATAAGCTTTTAAAGTTTACACATTTCGTCCGTAAACTCCAATGGACTTATGTTCCATTGTGCGCCGCACGGTGGAAAAAGTTAGTCGTGGAGGTCGGATATGATGTGGAAAATTCAAGAGCTCGCATATTTTTGTTAATTTAAATATTCCAAAGTATGTAGAGTTCCATTGGCCTCCTCGTGAAATTTTCTTTTGCAACTCGTAATGTGACAGAATAAACGTCAAAATTTGCAATTCTAGTCAAAAATTTCATATCCATCTTCTCCTATCAATGACTCGTTTCACCGTGCCCCGTGTGAACATTCGGGCGTTGCCAAATAGCTCCGGATAAAATTGAATTTACTGGCGAAATATCACCCAAATTTTCGTCTTAATTACCTATAAAATTAAAAGCTTCGGTCCAGGATCAACCCAATCCTTCGCGTGCAGGCGGCAAAAATACATATCCAAATATTCAGATTTATTTTTTTTTATTATTAAAAAATTGGCATTTACAATTACAGTTAATTGAAGTACTTAAATAATAAAGTCATCTCAACAATGGCAAATTTTTTGTTACATTTTAAGAATTAATAAAAAATACTCTCGAATTGAGCAAAATTGCCCAGAGAGATCGAATTGTATATGCACAGGGAAAGGAGCATTGATTGAATACTTCCCTAAGTAATGAACTTCTAAGCAAACAGGATAAAACTTAAGCACCACAACACACGTTTTCTCATTCGAATTTTAAGTAGAACACAATAGACGCATCAAAAAATGTCAAGTTCAACAGATGATCCAGAATGATTTGATCAATTGGTTCCAGGTAAGAGGAGCCATCGAGTGTGTCGAATATTGGATGACTTAATCAGAGGCAGATCCAGCAATTTGGCAACACCGAATTTCGTCCATTTAAACCTATGCTAAATAATCGATTCTTGTCGGAGCACCTGACCCCTCCAAGAATCGATATTTTTACAAAGGTTTAAATGGAAGAAATCCGGTGTTGCCAAATTGCTTGATCCGCCAATGGACTTAATCACTATAAATCAGTCATTTTTCATCGGCAAACCTCCGACTCCGGGTGAGGAAGAACGCCGTAAGAGCCTTTAGACGTTGCCATATTTTCTTCGATAAAAACCGAATTTACCGGAAAAATTGTGAATATTTACCTTCAAATTTTTCAAAGAATTTGTTTTGCAATTTAATCTGGTTTATCCGAAAATTTCATGGAAAAATATGCATAACTTTCTTCAAAATTCATGCTTTATCCGGGAGAATTTGGCAACTTGCCAATGCTCATACACTAAGTAGCCACAAGTAGTAGCGATCACGATAAGTTGCGATTCGATCGTGGAATGTATCACGATTTTATCGACGTCAATTTGCTGCGATACTATCGGATAAAAAATTGCAGTAGATTGCAATTTCATCGCATAAATTTGCAATAAAATCGCGATTTCATCGACGGCGATTTATCGCAATATTATCCAACAAAAACTCGTGATAAATTGAATCAGTGAGGACAAAAACATACCAACTCGGAAAAATGAATATAATCAAAACTCACACAAAACTGCACAGTAGGTGAAGAAGTTAGTTTTAGAAAAAGACTCAGCTGCCGAAAGACAAGTACTTAAAGTACAGCTTTAAAGGTCCGAGTTGGAACAGAGGGCGCTAACTGCAATGACCTCTTAGTAATATTAACTGTCTTTAGTGGAAATTAATCATTTTCGAGCTACCAAGTTGGCGTGTTTCCGTTCTCATTGATTCAATTGGACGTATTCCTGCCGAACGGAACTATGTGCATTAAAACATGAGCCCTGATACCCATAAGAGTATATGCATAACAGGGCTCACGTTATAATGCACATAGTTCCGTTTGGCAGAAATACATCCAATTGAGATAAGATTTCGATTTAATTGCACGCGATTTCACAGAGATAAAATCGCGACAAGATTGAGGATAATCGCACAGATGTTGATGATCCTAGCGATTTTATCGCAAAAAAAAAATCGTAGATAAATCGCAACTTAATCTCAAAATGTCACGATTTTCCGTTGAAAAATGCCACTTGGGACGGCGTTCTTCATGGGCATGATAGTATTGTGAGGGTTATTGCTCGCACCAACAGTTTACTCTGAGGAAGCTCCCGCAGTGCCCGCCTTTGAAACCCTGGCGCCTGCACTCGTCTTCGCAATGCGGGATGTAGTTGTTGGTCGTTGTCAAAGCGTTGCAACTGCCGATGTACACGTCGGCCTCCGCGCCATTCTCCGGAGATGAGATGATGACCAAAAATGTGATGCAGACCAATAGGAGTACTGAGAGGATGTTCCGGACCATTTTGGCTGCCGTAAATGAGTAGATTGTCTGATGTGTAATGCCTCTCACCTGTAACGAAAAGTCGGAAAGGTTTAGAGGAAAAACTAATTGGACTACATTTTGCAATTAGGAACTGTAATTTCTGGCTCAGTTTAGAAACAACGTATGTACCATCAGTTTCCTTATGCACATACGTGTTTTTACAGATAAGCCAGAAATTATAGTTCCAAATTGCAAAATGTAGTCCAATTGGAATAATCATTATATATGGACTGCATTTTGCAATTTGGACCTATAAATTCTGGCTCATCTGAAAAAACACTTATGTGCATGGGGGAACTAATGGCACATACGTTGTTTTTAAACCGGGCCGGGATTTATATAGGTCCAAATTGCAAAATGCAGTCCATATGTCACAGGCAAATAGTGAAATCAGGCATTTTGTCAAATGCCTAGGCAGATAGTCAAATTTTGACGGTCTACAAAATTTTGCGAATTTATGGCGAAGAGCTCACGATTTTTCACTATTTTTGGAAAAATAACTCATCAAACCTACGAAGCCTTTTTGGCTCTTCCTCTTCAATTGCTTCTCATATTTTCAAATGTTGAAATTCCAAAAATTCTGTACTTTCCGACATGCTGAAAATTTCAAGATCAGTGTCTCTTCAGGAGCTAAAACTTGTTTAAAATACTATTGTGTGTGCAAATTTTTGCCTAGGCATTTGACAAAATGCCTGATTTCACTACCTATTTGCCTGCGACATATATAAGGAAATACATTTGAGGGGCTTGGAGGACATGGCGCATGAGTGCAGTTTTTGGAAAAATGGAGCCCAACCCCTCTAAAGATAGCTTCGC
The DNA here is from genome assembly GCF_001854935.1 of Bemisia tabaci. NCBI lineage: Eukaryota > Metazoa > Arthropoda > Insecta > Hemiptera > Aleyrodidae > Bemisia > Bemisia tabaci. Next base: position 226,270 of record NW_017547102.1, on the reverse strand, counting down.
GTACCCCTCGTCAATTAGTCTCATGCCGCAATCACACGCTGAGTGTGGGAGCTGAATGTGGCTTTAATGTGGAATGTAGATGCCTGAAATTTGCGCGTGACGCGCAACATTCAGCAGCGATTCTCAGCGACCATCGGATAAAGTCGGATTTGTCTGAACTATTCGAATAGATTTGATACACATTTGGATGAAAATAACTCGAATTAGTGAAATTTCAGCTGTTGAGCGCTGACTGTTGACTGCCACATTCAGCTGCCAAATTCAGCGTGTGATTGCGGCATGAGTAGAGCGGGCTCATCTAGGGACTATCTCCTATCGGCAGCCAATAAAATCATGTGAATCGGTCCAGTAGAACGAACTGTGACAAAAAAAATGAGAATACAGGGGTTTGGAGAGCTTTTAGAGATGATGTGATGATGAAATGGACGAGTACTCACAGGAATATCGTGGCAGAAGAGGCTGGAAGAACTGTTGGCCTCAAGTTTGCGCTGCACAACTCTCGTACCACCAGGCCAAGACAACAAGTAGTTACATTTGGTCTTTGAGAAGCAAATTAAAGGGAGGAAGGACGCCTGGGGAAAAACAAAATATGAAATTAAAAAAAGATAAGCGTCATAATTGATTAGCTTGGAATTAGTCCGCATAAAAGCTCAACACCGCCGTAAGAACGGGGAAACCCACTGGGATTCCTCGGGAGCATGGAACCCGCGCCGCACAACGGATCGAGTCAACGGAAGAGGTCGGACAAAATTTGTAAACTTTAAAAGCGTATAACTCCGTAAAATCAAAAATTTGAGATTTTAAAAATGGTTCCATTGGTTTTCTCGTGAAATTTTCTTCTAGGAGCACCTTTCAAAATTTAAAATGAGACGAATCAAACATCGAAATTTGCAGTTTTAGTCGAAAATTTCCTGTCAGAATTTTCTAATTGACTTGATCCATTGTTCGCCGCGTGGCGCGCGACCATCTTCACAGTTTTCCTCATACGTATTTATGCTAAAAGAAACTATGTGCATGGGATTTGGGTACGCCGTAGTGGCTTTCAACATAGCTACGCCCTCATCGTGGAATCAAAACTACCCGAAATATGCCGCCGTGCCTAGGATGAACACAGAGCCAATTCCGAATTTCGCCGAGGGGAATCGTGAATGTTATGGAGGAATTCGGTGCCGGTTAAAGTTTGTTACTTTTTGACATTTATCGATGGCTAAATGGACCAGAAGACAAGGTGCGAATTTACACATTCTGATACCAGTTTTTTTTAACCAAACCGTTGTAGCACAATTTGATCACAGCCGACTGAACCGATGGGAACGAAAAACGTTAATATCTTAGTTAGGAGATGAAATCAGTAATTTTTCGTTGCGGGATTCGTATTCTACGTGCAATTTTGGTCGAGAAACCTCAATCAGAGTGCTTGAGCCGAATTCGCACCTTGTCTACTAGTCCAAATACGTAGAAATTAATAATGCATTTAAGTTTTCATTCGTAAATGACCTCTACACTTTTTAACAATTTCATAAATAGTAACCAGACATGCTACTTATTTTGTTATTTATACTTCAAATCTACTAAAGAATAATGAATAAAAGAGGAGGAAACCCAAAAAGCACGTAATCTTTCGTTTTAACTTATTTGTTAATCGATTTTTTAGAGTCAAATACGTCCTTTTGTGAGCGTTTGGTTGCGCGTACAACATTCTGCATCAAAGTAAAAGCACAAAGTATAAAATAAAAAATTAAAACGCCTTGGAAATCATTAAATTTGACACGGAACAACCTTAAAATTTACAAAACACATGTTATGTTTTCCTTTAATACATATTTTTTTTTCATCAATTTAAATGAGAATAATCCATGCAGAGTGTGTAAACATTTCAAAATCATGTGTTGAAAATCGCTGACTTCGCGAGTTCAAGTATTAGAGCCCAACACTGGGCGGAGCGGCTCGCTGCCGGTCCGAAACGCGCCCAGACGCCTACAAACCTAAGGGGATACTTCACGCATTGCGCTATGCTTGAAGTATCCCCTTAGGTTTGTAGGCGCCAATGCGCCACGCGCTGGCCGCTCGCCTGCCGCGTCGCAGCGTGGCACGTCCGGCGCCTCAAGCAACTATTTCGTAACAAAGGTGTCGTACAGTATCATACGAAATTGAAGGTGTTGCAGCATATTAAGAATGACAGGTATCCTTTAAGAGTACGGAGCGATCCTTGCAAAATAAATCAATATACTACGGCATAAAATGAGAGCGGTAGTCCAAAAACTCACCAAGTCCTCGCATCCGTATTTAATAACGTTTAGCATAATTTTTGTGTATCATTAGAAAAAAAATGACTTGAATTAGGCAGAACAATTCTTAAGTATGCCATCGAGAAGATTTTTTTTTTTTTTTAATCAAGAATGAAATCGCTGAATGGTAGCAGGTTTCTGCTTAATGTAACTGACTTTTCTTTTCATCATTCACGCCTCACCACTAAGTATTGGCATCGAATTGGAAACAATTTGGTACAGAGGGGTGCCAATCCCTAGTAAAGAAACCTATGCTAGATAAAACGTAAGAGTTTTTCCAGGTCTCTTGTTTCGACGCTCCTCCGCCTTTTTCTTTCATTTTTCTTCTTCTTTTCCCATCTTCACTTCACGCCAGTTTTCGTTCGCAATTTTGCACTGATTAGCCTTTAGACGCCTGGGGATAGTCTAATCGACCAGAGGCTGACTAAAAACAATTGCCCCGCGAGTTTTATAAATTAATAAATAGTATCAATGAATAAAATGTCCGTTAAATACGAGCTGTAGTTATAGGTCTACAAATACATCTTTAGAAAAATATCAGACATCGAATCGAAAAAAAAAGAGAAAAAATCGCGTGTCAACACAACCGAAGATAGCAGAAGAGACGCTTTCGAGCCTCGTTTTTTTTTTTAACATTTCTCCCGAATCTGAGCGACACCTCATTCGCAGCCAGGGACCCCGAGCAAGTTTCTTGAGTCCGACTCAAGTAATGGACTCGCGCCGTCGCCGTAGAGTTTTGCACGGATAGGAGTGTGCCGTTGTGCGAAACTCAGAGCACGGGTCACCGTGGGCTCCCCCGCTGACCGACATCGTTGCACTTGAGCCAGTGGCCGCCACCTTACCTCCTGTGCGGGAGCCGAGTTTCATCCGCTAACGACTCTGTCGACCCGCTGAGCAAGTTTCGACCGACTCGAAACTTGCTCAGCGGCTCCGCCGAAAATTAGGGAAAATGCACATTTTGGCAGCGCGGCACTTTCCACCGTAGGGGTGTGCGGACTAAGGGAGGGGAATCTGCACGGCGAGTTCGGCTAGAAATTCACCGTAGTCCTTGCTCCTTTCTTATTTGGTTTCTTGCCGTTGCGTCGAGGATTGAGGCATTAGGGTGCGGCTTATTTGTATTCCAAACAAAAAGTTAAAGTTCAGCTACTCGGTTTCCAATAGGTGCCAATTCATAAAGAAATAATTCCTGTAAAGTTTCAGACCGATCGGAGCGTTTTTAGAACTTCCGCCGGCGACGTTTTTACAAAAAAATCGGGATTTCAACTTTCGCCACTGAATAGTCAGCCATGTCTAATTCTACATTCATTCGGGAGTTGAAAGTTAAAAATTTACATCCCAAAAGTCCTCTGATCTGCCGTAAAAAAAGTCGCAAAAACTCGCTATACCAAGTCGATATCCCCACTCGTTGACTTTATAAATCAATTCCATGAGTGCAATGTGAAAATCAACATGCTTTAGTCATGATGCATTTATTTTTTCGTGAATCAGCAACTAATTTTAATCCCAAAAAACTATAAATTTTCCGTATAAAAATCGAAAAAATCGACGTAACAAATCGGAATATCGACGGTGTAAGTCGGCAATCACATACCTCGTTTGCGGTGTCTGAAAATCTCCACCTTTACGTCATTTTTTTAAAGGAGCACCAATTGACATCATTCCTTGAAGTTTTTACAGAATTTTCTTCGCACGGAGAGAAAAAATCACGGAAGTTTTAAAGAATCGCCGTTGAGTAGTTCTCTGTTAAAAAATGAAGTATGACAGGACGTCGCAAACCGAGTTATGTGATTGCCGACTTATCTACACCGTCGATATGTCGACTCCCGGACGTGGAAAGTCAATTCTACGTGTAAAAAAACGTATGTATCGATATGTTGATTGAGGCATCCGTGAATAACAAATATATGCTCTCGTCATCAATTCTGCAGGAAAACGGCAAAAGTTAGATGGGATTTTAGCCTCTTTGACCCTCTCCCCTCGTAACTCGGACCAATTTTTTTTTGAAATTTTGCCGCAATTTTTGCTCTCTTAGATAATGGAATTGCTTGTAACATTCTGAGCCAAATGATTTTCAATTGTGATATATGTTTCTCATTTTTTCCTTCCTTTCATTTTTTGCGTTGAAATCCGAGTTTTTTTTGTATCTCTTCGGATTTCGAACTGTAACTTCTCTTCTGTTCGGCCGATTTTTAGAAATGAAGCCTCTTTTTATTCGTATTTTAACGGAAAGTAAGGAAACACTTGCTAAATACATGCAAAACAATTTTTTTGAAAATTTGGTGGAACTCAGCGTGGCAGTGAAATGGGTAATCGAGCGGAAGTAATTAGGTCTGACTGCGGCGAGGGTAGCCTTTTGTTCTTCAGCTGGGAAGGCACGCGGCGATCCGAGCCACGATCCCTGGGTTTGTGCCTACCTGTGCACTGTTTGGCCTGATAGGGTAGTTGATTTCTGTATGGGCCACGGTTAGCGCATGGTCTAATGAGTCTCGAGGCTCATCACAGATTGCACTTACGGGTGTCCGAGAAATACGAGTTCGAAGTTTTGTAATTACATGGATCCTTACGGCAGGAAAAAAGTTCATACTTTTTGATGCTTAAAAATTGGAATTTGGGAGCAAATTTTTTACAGGATATGACTCAAAACTAGTTTTACTTGATATCATCAATATCTCAATTTTAAAAAAAAACAAGTCGGTCATTTTGAGTTCACGAATGACGTTTCCAATGCTCATGCTGGGCATTGGATGTTCTCCCAGTAAAGTGTAAAGTCTCCAAATACGTACTTCACTTCAAATTAATTTTTTTAAATTATAAGGGTTCGAAAAAATGAATGATCATTTAGGTATTCCTTTGTAACCACCACAGTCCTTTTCTTTGATTATTGTCCCAGTTTGATTTTTGTTGCCATCTTGAAGTTCTGTGACGTCAAGCGGGTACCACTTTTGCCAGGCGACTACCGAATCTGTAGCGCGCATTTCAAATCTTCGCCTGCTCTCAACAAGATTAGAACAAGATGAGGACGAGAAGCATTGTTTGATAAGTGAGATGACGATGAGATATAAATTAGATATAAATGATCCGTCACATTCCTTCCTAGAAATGTGCCTGTTCCAGCTGAATTTAGTTTTTTATTTCTGAATGATGAAAGAATCTCAAAGGATCGAAATATGACTAATTACTAGCTCTGTAGCTTGCAAGATAACGCCCTTACCTGAGTTATGAATTTTTCCAGTATCGTTGAAATATAAGTAGAGTACCTAGTAGCGGCACCCAGTGTCCCACCTAGTGTCCCAGTGTCATACCTATCTGATGTACCTAGGTAATTCTCATCCAAATAAGAGAAGAATAAATATTTACCTTCATTAACACCAAGTAGACGAAAGTTCCACTGTGAACTTAGTTGGCCAATAAAAATGCAAACAATGAAGCAATTATTTTTATTTCCTGACTCCAAATGGTAAGAATTATGGTAAGAACTCTAAGGCATAGTAAAAAGTGTATTTATCATTCCTCAATAAATACAAGGTTGACTGTTTGCATGGAAATGATAGTACATTAGTTGGCGGCTTATCTATTATTCTAAACTTTAGATTAAGTTGATGAAGGTAGCAGGTTGTTGTCAGCAAGAGCTGTTGATATGAGTATGTAGTTTAGAATGGTCAATTTTTAATTCTGCCAGAGGAGCATCATTAGTATTTAATACAAAACTCTCAGGGGTCTCTGGATACTATGCCACCTCTTATCAAGAATGTTTATGCTAATTTTGTTGCTATGTGGTGATGGGAGAGATAATTTCAAGATTATTTTGGTAAAAGTCGGACAAATATGAGGATGCCAAGTTTATAAGAAAATCTCACAAACCAAAGTGAACATTGTTTCATGCCTCTGCAATTTTCAGCTTCGGGCTAGGTTCTCGCAAGAAGGTCAGCACAACGCGCTGATCAAACTTTTGTGGAATTTCTTGTTAATTTTAGAATGTGTGCCAAAGTCACAGTAAGTATTCCACAAAAATTGCAAATCTGAAAAATCTAGAAAAATAACAAGTACCTCTCAGCCTCCGCGCAATTCGCACCCCTGCTAATAAATGTTGGAGAATAGAGAACACTTTACCCTCAAAACATTACTCGCACTGATTTTAAACTAATATGTAATTATATGTGTACGATGGTGGATCTGAGCTGTACTTACTTACCAAACTTTGTTGAGCGAAGTTGTTACTTAGGGGAAATTCATTAACTGCTGCCAAGGATTCACAAACTCTGACCTTGATAAATATTTCCGACATACTTGAGATACAGTCAGATGTTAGGAATTCTGGACATTCAGTTATTGTTCACATACAAAAGAAATTGACTAACAAATACAACCGTTTTATATTTACATAACTGCTCAACAGAACATACCGACAGTTGTGATTAATTTCTCGACAGCACTCTGATAGCGGTAGGATAGCTAAAGGATCCCTACCCTGCGGCAAAAATGGAGTTGATTGAAATTTTGATTCACATGGTGCTAATGCTGTCAAGACTCAAGACAAAATTACACTCCACGCACAGTCAAAAAGTATTTTGATAAGTAAGATTATCCATTAAGGAAGTTGCACAAATCACAAATCAAACCGAAGGACACGGACAAACCAAGGAGCCAGCCATAGCCAGCTCAGAAACTCGGCAATTCAGTTTCTCTCACTGCAAAAGGTGGAACCATCCAAAGTACCATCAATGTTAAGTTGAAGGGGTGAATTACTTATTTAAAGAGTGCTAAGTCATTTTGGGACTTTTTCGAAGAGATTTAAAGGAAAAAATTGGAAAATGCTCAACTATAAAATGAACGTAAACAATCCGCCATTGTATCAAAGCTGACGCACAAATGAAACAAGCGCTAAACACAAGGGTAAAAAGTACATACGTAAATTGATTTTGTTTTATAAGGAAAATGGTGAAAAAGTTAGGAAATTCATATTGGAAATTGAAGCTTTAAGATATAAAGAACTTCAGATAATTAATACAGTTTATTTAGAAACGGAGTTAAAGAAGGCAAAGTTAAGGAAACTCAGAAGGAACAGGGTATTTTGTAGGAAAGGGTTGGTAGGTTTAGAATTGAATCGACGTATCGATGTATCGAACAGCGACTATCGGTAGTCTCGAAAAACCCCTGTAAAATACACACTAATACGATAAGCGGTTACATCAGATCTTATGGGAGCGCACTCACACATACAAAAAATCGCTCTTTCAAGCGATTTTTTACAAGAGAACAGAGGAAAATCTCACTAGCGATCGAGATTTTTCGAGATTTTACATTGATTAAACGGCCCAGGGTGAAAGGAAAGTTCTCTCCAGTTGATCACTGGGAGAACAAAAAAAAAAAAAAAAAAAAAAAAAAAAAAAACTGCACTAACGCGCCTTTTACTCCAATCTCATTTCAGGTGATTCGTGAGCTAGCGTGTGATATGTCGCATCTATTGCGTGAAATATGTCAGCAGAATTTTCATTTTTACCTACAGAAGGACGATAGCCCCTCCCCGTAAGCTTACAAATCATTTTCAACTGAGAAATTGGTAAAATTCTAAAAAATAAAGTCAGGATTCTTTATAGGAAAAACCTCGCATCCAATTACTGAATCGAATGGTAGGATTTTCCCATAAAGGTCCCTGCTCTCATTTCTCTGAATTTTGCCATTATATTTGTTGAGAATGATTCCTGAAGCACATGCGTAGGGGCTTTTGTCCCTCTTTTCGTAAGAGAGTCAACATCTTCCGAGCTTTTTAATGGGTCTGTTGCACTCGGGAGGGATTTGGAGTTCAATGAGCCATTCCCATGTAAATTTTCACGAGAAAACGGTTGGTGTGGTTAAAAACATTCTTAGTTTGATATTAAAGCTGCAAAAGCTAAATAAAGTTCAAAGTTCCAACGGAGGCCTCTCATTGGTCGTCTACGTCACAACCAGCAATCTTATTTCCCGCCGTTTCGACGCACCTGTGCTTCCCCATAAGGAATTCAAAGTCGTTTTTCTAAAACGAATTTCGGTCGATATTTAACTTATTT